>CM076413.1:8453101-8470791 GCA_038363315.1 Mugilogobius chulae | reverse complement strand
TTGGACGAGATTGGCTGAACTACAAACACAAATAGCTGTTGACTTAACGTCTGCAGATCGCGAGAATGACCGCGGCGAAATACCGGCACATTTATGTTGAATTATTCCAAGAGCCAAATAAACATGAGGCTGTTTGTCCAAAAAAGTTTCAGATTTTAATATTTCTGTCTAAAAAGTCCAGCGCGATGATGCAAGCTGATCAGCTGTTCCAGCGTCAGCGTGAAGAGGGAACAGAGGCGGAGCTCACAAGGAGAGGGACAGGGCTGGGGCCCCACTTGGGACACCAAGTAAAACTTGAGGAGAGGTGCAATGATATTAATGATAAAATTATCCATAAATTACGTAAGATTTCTTGGTCTAAAATAGCTCACTCCAAATTTAGGGAAAATGCATCTGTCTTTTTTTTTTTTTTTTTTTTTTTTTTCAAAAGTTTCTGGGCAGGATCTTAAATTATCTCTTCTTATGAGAAATTATTATTTAGCTTAAACTTATTTGTGTCTGTTGCTTTGTGTGTAGTTATAAATTATAATGAAAAAAGTCAATTTAAACGCTGCTTTGATTGACTGATAAAGGTTCGTAGAAAAGACTGAAGGGCCCCTGAAGCAGATTTTGCTTAGGGCCCCCAAAGGTTAGATCCGGCTCTGAAAGCATGTGTGCATATTCAAACACACACACACACAAAATAAATCAAAAACATAACTTAGTAAAGCATTAAGTGAAGTGTTATGAGTTTGTCTGAGTGTGAAAAGCCTAAACCATCTTCAAACCATCAGAAAATAGATGTGTTTTGTATTCACTGGTTTGGATCTGGTATGATTCTGTCTGGTCCAGTCTGTCTGCTCTCATTTTGTTTAGATTCTGCATTCAAATGGCAAAATGGAATGTTTTTCCACACAACCTGATGTAGCAGTTAGTGTTTTGCTCATTAAAACAGATTTCATGTTCAATGCACTTAGGCCCAGGCCCAGTCTCTTCTTTGCTGTTCCTCCCTGTGCTTCTGTCACACCAGCGCCTCTACAGGTGAGAGGGGGAAATGTGCCTCTAGAGCTGACAGAGACAATGCTTGGGGTCTTATTTATAAAGCGTGCTACAAAAGAGCAAATTTACAATAAAAATGAAATTAGTTTATAGTGAACTTTTTGCGATTTGGCAAATATTTGTGTGATAAGATTAAAAACAGAAAAAATGAGCATCATAAATGAGAAACCAGGGACTATGTGCCTATAATTAGTCATAGTTTACATGTTTAGAGTAGATTTTGATTGGTTTGAACCTGATTGCCGACCTTTTTGCGTAAAGAAAAATACACACTAACCTGAAATTCTTTAAATAATAACTACATTTACTTGTTCTGCTCAAATCACAATCAACACGACGCCATTCAATCAATTTGTCACTTTTTACCATTTTTAAGATTGATAGCATATGATTGATTGCATTTGGATCTTAGCAGAGTGGTTTGAGCTGACATACTGTTGGTTTAAAAGTTATAGTTATATTAAATAAGGAACACTTATTTACATAAAAACATTCAATTTACCAAAAGTTTAATACAAAATTTATGTCACTGACTCTGTGACCCAAAGGCTCATTCCAAACATAATTTAGTTGTTTTCTGTATAATGATAATAAATCTAATTTTAAAACGTATATGAAGACCAGTTAATGACTATTTGATTACTAAATTAGTTGGCAATTATTTCAGTAATCGATTAGTTGTGATTAATGGATTCACTTGTTGCAGTCCTACATGCAGGGCTTAATTTGAGCGGGAACAAGCCGGAATAAGATCCAGGAACTCTCGTGGGGCATTCCAGCAACAGTTTTGTCTGCTCCGGTAACGCATTCTAATAAGCTTTTTGTCTTTCTTCTACGAGACGCGGCTCTGCTCCTCTCCCGTCTCTCATTCACTGAAACAGTAAACAGGCTTATATTTGTGGGTAAAACGGAGTCAGACTGTAATTGGTTAAAATTGAAACTGACAGGAAATTTGACCAATCAGAAGCAGCGCAGGCGGGTTTAAGACTTTTCATTGGTTCCAGGCGAGCCCCGCTCTTGTATCTTCTTCTAAAACAGGAAATATGCCTCTAAGTGGATTTTGTGAATATTTGTTGTTATTTGCGACTCGTTTTGATGGATTAAAAGCAGCGGGAGTGTCACGTGTGTTTGGAGTGTCACATGTGTTTGGAGTGTCATGAGTGTTTGGAGTGTCACGTGTGTTTGGAGTGTCACATGTGTTTGGAGTGTCATGAGTGTTTGGAGTGTCACATGTGTTTGGAGTGTACGGGGCGATAAAGAGGTCAGAACCAGCGCGGATGTAGCGGTCGCAGTTTCTCGTAAGTGCAACTAACTTTACTGTGTTACTTTAATGTGTATTTTAGCGTCGCGTTTGATGTATGAGACCCGTGTAAAGGCTATTTGTGACCCGTGTCTCCTGTGTAAAAGCTGTTTATCCTGCGTTGTTGTTGTGAGTGACTTGTGGAGAGTCAGATATGATGCGGAGGCAGTGCGCTGAGCTGCAGGACGAGGAGCTCGTGTGGGAGGGCTACTTGTTGCTGTAGATCGGATTTAGGTGCGCTGATTTCTGTGAGAATGAATGAAAATCTCTGTGTGACGTGTAAAAAAACGTGTAACACAGACAAAATTACTTGTATATCGTTTAACATCGAGTAGGATGGACAGTTGGGTTGCATGTTAACATTTCTAAGCCTCTATGTTCACTTATTGTGTGCGCTCCGGTAAAGGTTCGACCTTGTCTGGACCCCCGCTCCAAAACCCACATTTTGTTCCGGCAACGTTTGAGTTACAAATTAAGCACTGCATGCATTTTTTCCAGTGTTGGTTGAACAAAGATTTTAACACATTTATGTCACACTGACAGAATATCGTCCAAATATCGTTATCGAAATTTGCCAAAAAATGATTGACATATACATTTTTGTCAATATCGCCCAGCTCTACCTGACTTACTTTTAGACAAAAGACTAAAACTGCAGGACAGCGGAGCTCTGTCACGTTTCTGTGATGAACAATGAAGTGATTGCATAAACCCAGTATTTCCCTGGACTTTCAGGATCAGCTGCAGATGTCACAGTCCGACGTCTTGATGAAAACGTTTTAGTCATTGTAGGTTTTACTGACAGGGCTTTATCTTTAACCAGCTGATTCAGATGTGACGCAGACAAGAGTTTGTTTTGGACTGAAACATGAAACACCAGTGACAACCTCAGACTGACGCTCACAAGGCTCTGGAACAGGATCGTTTCAAGGACGAAAAGACGTGACAAAGCAAAGATTGTACCACATTTCAATCATGCATGTATTTTTTTTTCTTGTGTTTGAAACAGCATGTTATAGTCCATTAGAGGTCATATACAGTGTATATATCATAAGTCTGTAACAGGTTCTGAACTCTGAGACAGGAGCAGTCAACTTTACTCCTGTCACATACAGTACGCACACTGGCTCGCTTTTTTGCGTAGGCATAAATATGTCACAGAACCAGTTCATTTCTATGGTGGTTGTTAAGATGTGTAATTATTTATGAATATTAACCAGCGATGTGCGGTCAGGGGAGGCAGGTGAGTCCAAATGGGGAAAAAAATACCTGATGTCAGTAAGACTAAATATTATTTTGTATGTAAAATGTTTTGTATTTATCATATTTAGATGATTTCTTGTGATTTTCACTGAGTTTTGTGGTTAAAACCCCCAAATCTCCAGAAGTTGCTGATATAACGCAGGTCTACAGCGCTGAGGCTCGCCTCACTCAGACCTGCACAGACACATACACAATGAACATTCATGCAGCGTGTTCACGCACTGTTTTTACACAAAAAGTGATAAAATATGTTTGTAGACATACTTTTTACGAGTGCTTTGTCTTCTAATTGTCAAGAAAGAGAATAATATGTGAAAGTGAGCGCTTTCAGTGAGTTAATTTGACAGTAAATGGAGTTTGTACAAAGCCCAATGAGGCAAGTCAGAATCTGCCTCACGCAGCCAGGGAGATCTGGCGGCTCTCTACGGCCAAAATACGATTCTACGTTTAAATGTGTCTGTGTTAAACTTCACTGAGCGGTTAAACAAAGCCTTAAGCTTCTATATAAATCCTCATGAGCCAATATTTAACAAAGGTCTTAAAATTGTATATAAATAGTAGCAGTCATTAGGTCTCGCGCACCATGGTGATGTCATCAGTCGTTAGCTCAGATGGATGAGCAGAGAGTCTGGGGATCGAAACTCATGTCAAAATATTTTTTTTTCTCATCTTTAATTTTGCGTGTAGAGACAAAATGAGATTACATGCTTCTATTTGATATACATGTCTGCAAAGTGAATAAAAGGCATCTTGAAGTGAAAATAAGCAACTAGACCTGTGTGGTCCACAGTGCCTCACCAGTTGGAAATCCCACCGCACGTCACTGATATTAACCAAATCCTGATCCAAAAAAAAGAAATCCTGATCCTAATCTTAACCTGCCCCGAGTCCCAGACCTAAACTTGCACAATTTAGTAACTTGAAGCCTAAATTTACCAGTTTCACTTAAAGAAAACGTCTCCATGTGGCTTCAATACACAAAAAAGGCCTGAAATGGTGCCTTTTTAAGTGTACTTATGTACACTAGAGCTGTTTTTGTGTCGTGGTAAATGTACTCTTTCTTGTGAGACTGTGACTGATTTAGCGCACTACTTGAACAATAATACATCCTACTGTTGCAAAAAAAAAATTGTTTTATCAACATATGTCCGTGACTTGGTGGATAAGTTAAAGTTTGGGGTTGCTAAATTATGAAAGTTTATATTTTCCATTTTAGTTCTAATCAGGACTCAAATGCAGCTCTCTGATTGGCTGAGCTCGGGTGTTCCTCTCCAGTTTCATTTGTTGTTTGTCAAAAGACATTTATTGACCATAATCCAAAAAAAAAAACAGTAAATAAAGTGCTACTGAGAAAGGAAGCGACTCACCAAAAAACAAACAAACAAAAAAAACACAAAAGCAGTGTGCACTTCCAGATTGTTCACAATAAAACTAAATAAAATAATACTATATTTTTATCACTCCAAAAACAAAAACAGTACAAAGTGTATTTTCAACTCCATAACACATCCTTTGGTCCTGTAAATACCTCCGTCTGGCTCTATAACTGCCTTGAACTTTAGAAAATCAACAGAACCAATAAAAACATCATTCATTTTTGCCACTCACTGCTCACGTTTAGAAAGCTGTGACGTCACCTGCACAAGCTCAGCTCCAGCGTCTGTGAAACGGTTTAAATGCAGCGGTTTACATCTGAACACGTACGTAGATAAAGGTTCAAATGATTCACGACCGTCACTGGTTCCAGAGAAAAGGATCTGACGCTGTGTGGAGCCTCGACCTGTTTTATCTTCCCCAAATAAACTCAGAGCTGGTTGAGTCTGAATCAGGGCTGGGTGCAGTCTCAAGGTGGAATCTGATGTAAGACAAGTACTATTACATAAACTATAATGAATACTTTGATTATTAAACTAGAATATCTTCCTTGTTCTTTTGTATCAGAGGTGAGATCAGGTCCTTGCTGAGAGTTGAAACATACATACATACAGTAAAACAGGTTTGTGTTCACGTTCTAGAAAACCAATGAGATTTAGTACAGACTGTGGGCAGCTAAAAGAAATCAAATACATATTTCTTGTACGTCAATAGTTATTAATAGAAATCACTTGAATGAAAATTAGTAAGAAAAACACTTGATATTTTATGGCAAAGTAATGTTATTAACCCTAGAATACTTTCGCTATAAAAAGTGACACCATCACTTTTGCTGGGTTCTTTTCACTTATATAATATACTCAATAAAAAGTACTGTTATAAAAATACATCAAAATATGACAAACTTGATAACACTGAGTGGTTTTCTTTTATTTTCAACTGTGATATGTGTAACAAAATGGAAAACAAAAATATAGGAAGATCCTACAAACATGCTCGAAAATTGCTGAAAAAAATTTGAATTTGGGAACAAAAAATTCCTAAAAAAAACAAAACAAAACAAAAAAAAACGAAATACAGAAAACTTGGTCTTTGGTCCAGCTATTAGTGAGACCTGTGAGACTTCCCTGGTGAAGGCACAGACGCCTTGGTTACAGGAGAGAGGAACAAAAAATTGGTATTTTTTTGTGTGTAAAAATGACCGCTTGATTAAAATATTGTTTTCACCATAAGAATTCACCACTTTATATTCATAAATTCATAATAAATAGCTAGCTACATAATGTAGCTTTTGGCAAAAAAACAAAAAGTAAACGTACATTACCCTCTTTCACTATCGCCGGGTGAAAATCACCTGAAAGCAAACCTGTAGGAAAAAGTAGACTTTGGGGAAACACCCCACGTCTTCATAGAAGTCAAGAACAATGGTGATGCTATGCAGGGACTCATGACGCTCAGAAAAATGCAACATATTGAAAATCATGTAAATACATTTGCTCGGTGCTAGTGCTCTAGGGTTAAGATGACTTTATTTCACTTTCTACAAACGACTGTACATCACTCATTCATGTTTGACTGCAATTATGAGTGAAGAAGTAAAGAGCTTGCGTAGGTCGACATTTAACATTTTTTTGTTTAACCTTTTGTTCATCATGGCTGCAGGACACAAGGACCGTCAGACACAGATCAGCTGTAGGAAGGAGTCCTGGGCAGTGTTGAGGACATGCAAGTAGAAAAAAGAATCAGGATTCTGGCACATTTTAAGAATAGGCGTTACTCCTTACACTGTTTGTACACTGACTGCGAGGTAAGTTTGGTTTCTGTAAAGTGCCTGTTACAGCAGATGTGATTAACTGCAGTCTGGTTTTGTCCAAAGTCACGAGGATTTACGCATATTTGAAAAATAGACTTCATGCGGATTCTATCTGCAGACCCGCACTGCTCCCACTTTTGCATCCGCACTCCTCGACGGTCAGTGGAGCACTTTCTAAGTTCTGCTGGCCCCCCACAGGTTCCGACCTGTACTGAACTCTCACTCAGTATAGATTTTATACAGATGTGCTTGCAATAATACCACTTTGTCCTGCAATCCACCACTTGTCTGGGTTTGGATCTGGTCCAAACCTGTCCACTATGTCACACTTTAATAGATTCAGACAATACAATAGTTTGATTGCTCTGTGATTGGTGTACGTTATTCTTTGGGACAACTGTGTTTATAGGGAGGGTAATAGGGCAGCTGTGAGCTTTGGTTGTGGTACAAATCTCACATGGAAGAATTCATAACCATTATTTATTGGCCAAGGAGCCTGACAGTTGCCTTGTGTCACATTTGGCAAAGAATACATGAGAATTCCTAGAGAAGAATAAATATCTTCCAGGTAATGGGCCTTTCCACAGCCGCAGGGTTTCTGGTATCTGACACGCCTCCCGTTTGAAAAACTGTAATCCTGCTTGAACAGAAGTTACTTCATTATTTCGAAGAATTCCTCCACCCTCCTGGAATCTTGTGTTTCCAGGAACGATCGAGGAAAACCTGGAGATGTGAAGTCAAAACGAACACGCCCCAGTTGAAATCCCACACAGGAACCGGGGCGGAGGAATCAAAGAATCTACCCTGGAAAGTGTGGCAATAAGTGGAAGGATTAAAAGTAGTAAAAGTGTCGAACTAATGTACTGTGTAATAATGACCTAAAGGGGTCGTTTCCATGGTAATCTATAGAGGACCATCCAGTTTGTGTTGTTGTGAATGTGTTTAATAATTTAACTTAATTGACTTTTGATTGACTAGGAAAGACTGAGATCACAATCTCTTTTCACACCAAGTCTTGGTGGAGGGGAGGAGTTACTGGCCATGTTTTTAGTATTAAAGGAAACCGGAGGCACCTGACAGAACCCACACAAGCACAGGAAGAACGTGCAAACTCCACATAGAATGGCCCCTGTCCTTCTGAGTCAATCGGAAGCTAAACATTTCCTAAATATGTTGACATTAAAAAGGTAGATTTCTGCATTATAAGCACCACAACTATCATTTGTTATAATCATATACCTCTTTTTATCTAGTCAGCCATATTCTATCTGTTATGAGGTCAGTCCAAAAACAAGACATCCTAAAACATCAGGCAGTGAACTGAGAGTTATGGATGTGATTGACATGTTGAAGTCAGAAAATAATCCAACAGGAGGGTTTGCCGTGTTAATACAGTGAGAGTAAAGCGGTTTAAATCAGGCTAAAACAAGAGCCTCACAAACAGCTGACTGTGTTGACGGACCAGAGGAAGCTGGAGCTGCAGCGTTTTGTTGAAGAAAGCAGGAGGACTCTTCAGTTCGGTGGATGTTTCCGGAGAAGCTTTGTGCAGAGCCGACTTCTGAGGGGAAAGGCGTGTGGAGGTTTGACAAAATAAGAACCCAGACCCTGAAGTCCTTGAAGGAATCTTATGTAGGGAAAATAAGACATTTTATTTCCAATCCCCCTGGTGTCAGAGTGAAAGGATTACAAAACAATGAATTCTAGAAATTTAAGTCTAATAGGTTTTTTATTTTTTATTTATGTAACCTTTTTTAAGTCTCATCAGGATTAATAATCTCTTTTTCATGAGTGTCCAGGCCAAGAGCCAATACAATTGAAAGGCTCCAGCGAAGGGGGCAGCGTCCCGACCCCGTGCATTGAGCCGACCAGATGAACCAGTTTTTTCCAGTGCTGATGGTCTTGAGCCAGCTGCTCTGCTTCCTCTACATCGACTCCAAGTTGTTAAAGGTCGACCTCGATTATGTCAAGTCATCGAGTACGGGGCTTGGCTCGTCGTCTTTTCCGGACTGCGACTTTTGGGTTGAACTGGAAAATGGCTCTCTTGGGATGGTCTGGGGGAAGGCGGAGAACATGGCCGAACCAGCAGGTGCTTTCGGCTGACACGTACTGGCTCTGAGCACCTGGCTGGAAGCTCGCTGGGGCCACCGAATGTTTTCAATGGTTCGAATAGCCCTGCTATCGAAACCATCTATTCTAGCAGCCAGTCTTGTTCAGGGGCCACGTCTCTGAGCCATAGAGCAGGATAAAGAGTACGGCGGAGTTATTGATCCGGAGTTTCGTCTACGAGAGATGGTTGAATGTCGCCAACGACTATCCTGCAGAGGGCTAACAACCCACCGAGGAGAAATATTTTGTTACGAAAACTGACCATTTACACACAGATCAACCAATTAGCTTCATAAGATTCAAAGTAAAACAACGATACACTGTTGTTCAGGTGTGCTTAAAGAAAAAGCCGAAGGAGCAGAAAAAAGAAAGAAAACTTTTTTCCAAACTCAGACTTAACCCTGAGAACAGACGATAAAACAAGTCGTGTGAGCGAAGGCCGTAGCACCAGCATCTCTCTGAACAATGAAGCTGACCAAGAAAACATTTACAAATAAGTAAATACAAGTGTAAGTAATGAGGTCCAACCCACACGAGTGTAGAGTCACAGTGTGTGAGCGATCTGAGGCCAGTGATGAATCTCAAAGCTCCATGTTCAGCTGTGTCCAGAGGTCACAGGCTCTGAGCTGACGCACATCTACACAGTCCAACACAAGCATGAAGTTGTTTTCTAGCCTCTAAAGAAAGACAAATAAGACTTTAAAACATTCAGCTTCTGATCAGTAAACAATATTATAACATTCATTTTTTTTTCTACCGCTTAATCCCGTTAGGGGTCGCGGGTGACTGGAGCCTATCCCAGTGACTTTGGGCCTTAGGCGGGGAACACCCTGGACAGTGGCCAACTTGACGCAGGGTTAGACAGACAAACATTCACTCTCTCATTCACTCACTAAGGGAAATTTACAGTGATGCCCAATGAACCTAAACATGCATGTTTTTGGAGGTGGGAGGAAACCGGAGTACCGGAGAAAACCACGGTGACACGGGGAGAACATGCAAACTCCATATGGTCCGACCTGGGAGTCGAACCCACGACCTCCTTATTGGGAAGCCAGAGCTCTAACCACTTGGCTACCGTGCACCCAATATTAATATTATAACATTTGAATCAAATTAGGGTTTTGGAAATGTATCCCACAATAACATTGTTCTACAGGCCATTTCAACTCTCAGTTTTCTATCAAATGATTGAATAAATCAAGGACTCCTTGTGGAACTGTCAGAACAATCAAAAGATTTAAATTTAGTTTGAGCAAGAAAATATGAACTTTTATAAAAAATACTAATCACGGCGCCTGAGGAAGATTGAAAAACGACCATCTTGGACATGTCATTGCACGAAAACAACATCAAACTCTCCAAAAAGTCACCAACGCCTCATAGAAGATCATCAGGAGGCCATGTGTGGAAGTGTAGTATAAAAAACGATTGCATAGTGAGAAGCAATGTCACGTGAGCCCAACCTATTCATTCATTCATAGTTTAGAGAATCTCATGGTGTAAAGAAAGTGAATGTGAGAGTAATCCATCTGATGGAGGAGAGGCCCGAAGGTAAAGCTGCTTTGATCTGAAGATTAGCCTCACGTTAAGCTCCTTAGCTCCATACACTCACAGCTTTAAGAACTTCAAAACCACTCGCATCAAGTCGTCTCCTCATTCTTTACATTTTACCGACATTTCTGTGAATCAGGAACGAGAGAGACGGAGCAGGGTGAAGCTGCAAACCCAAAGTCACACTCAGACCACAATTTAGTGATGTGGTTTCATCAGTAACTCCAAACTGAAGCCCAAGATTTATTTGCACATTTAACTGAGATCTACCGAAGCTTATTGCATTTATTTAAATTAAAATAGTTTCTGTTTTTTACGAGGAAAGTTTCTGTTTTAATGTGAAAAGTTTCTGTTTTTTTAGAATCACATTCAGTGATGGCGTTCATGGCAAGACCTGGGTCAGGAACTTTATACATAAAAACACTAAACTTTTTATGTTAAAACAGAAAACGTTTCTTGTAAAAACAGAAACTTTTCACCTTAAAACAGAAACTATTTTTTTTTCAAATGAATGCAATACGTCGCCGTAGAGATCAGAAGTAATTTACATGTGTTTACAGACTTTATTCCTGAAGTGCTACACTACACCATAGACATTTAATTAGTAGACGCGCAGTCTGACACTGATGCTATCAAACACTTAGCATCTGAGCTAGTCCGGAGCGTTCTCCTGTTTATTTTCCTATAGCCGTTAGCATTAGCCCTCAAAACCGCAAGTTATGAGAGATCCAGAGAGTGTCAGCTGTACAAACCTACTGACCACATTTAACAAAGGTCAGAGCCTTGTTACAAGTTATTGTTGAGTTTACAAACCTTTTAGTATTTTATTGTAGATAAAAATTGTGTATAAAACTGCTAACGAACTTATGCATGTTTTAAGACTCTAATGACACTAAACGTCTCTTTTACATGTTACTAGTGAGAAAAGCAGACAAATGACATAAATAACACCAAACACAGTTATAGCTTCACCTCTCTGTGGAGGCGTCTGTCACATCGGCATTTCCAGTCTAATGTAACGGAACATAAATGTCCACACGATGGACCAGAGTGGGGAAGTGTGTTGGTGGAGGTAAACTCACTCCTCAGATATAAGATCTGACCGGCAAACTGAGCTAATGGAAGCGTTCCCTTTACCTCAACGCGTTTGTTGGCCGCCCGCGGTGTGGGAGACCCAGGTTCGACTCCCGCTCAGGACAGGCCTGACCACGACGGTCATATTAAGAAATAGTAGTTTGAGAAAAATAATTTCCTATTGCCAAAGTTGTTTAAAAAAGCTTCATAAGACACAAATCAGTCTGTTTTACTGAAATCGCTTGTTTAAGCTCGTTTTATCCATAAAAGTGTAACTTCTGCCATTGAGTTCAATTGATTTGGGTCATCACCTCTACCAGAGGAATATGGCGTCGCGCTGTTTGAGTTGTAGCAACAGAGCAGGCTGCTGATTTAGCGTCTACTAATTTAATGTCTATACAGTACACATTGACTTGTGACAATAATATGTAGATTGTAGCAGTAATACATGGTAAGTCTTGTAGTTTCTGTTTACCATGGTGTTGCTGTGTGAACTCAACACATGATGCTCACATTAGGTCAAGGTTCTAAATTTTTTATTTTTCTATTTTTTTAGCAGGAGAAACACGGGAATTAGCCGCGCAGTGACATACAAAGTTATTATGTCAGCCTAAAAAGATTACAGCCACATGCGCCGGGCTCACACGCATCCAGTCCGTTCTCCGGTCCGGCGTATACAGTTTTTTCCGTTTCTTGAAAAGTAGTTTTCAAAATAAAAATCATTACACGACTATGCTAATGCAAATACAGCAAATTTCTCGACACACACACAACTTTATAACACAAACAGGGCTGAGCAATATCATATCGTATATTGTGATATTAATGTGGAAAAGTTCACAATTGAGAAAATCGTGATATAATTGCGGTTTTCCTCTTACTTATGAGGAAAGTCTGACAGAAATTCTCATGTATTTGATATTTTTCATCATAATAAGACTTTGAAGACATGAAAATTCACAATAGGTATACGTATATTTTGTAATTAGTTGGTATTTTTGGTAGATGACCTTAGCTATCAAAAATCACAAGCTAATTTCTCCACAGAAAACACAATTTTTGTCCAATGGCTCTAAACGAATTGCGAATGTTCTTTTTTAAAATCGTGATAGAAATGTTAGGCCCATATTGCCCCGTTCTAAGACACAGAGGATGTAAATAAACCTCCTGTACTTATTTGAACAGCTGTCCAGGGACAACAGATGAAAAATAGCCTTTTGGCTAATTCTGGTGGCATTTTACAGTAATGTTTATTAATGTACACTGTCCCTGTCATAATAAATAAATAAATATCCATTGTGTGGCAAAAAATCTAACCGAAAACTGAATCCTAAACTCTGCGCAGGTGTTCTTTGTTTACATACACATGTGCTCGGTGACCTGTGAATCCCCGTGAACATAGGCAGAGCCACATCC
The DNA here is from genome assembly GCA_038363315.1 of Mugilogobius chulae. Lineage (NCBI taxonomy): Eukaryota > Metazoa > Chordata > Actinopteri > Gobiiformes > Gobiidae > Mugilogobius > Mugilogobius chulae. The sequence goes on along the minus strand of CM076413.1, from coordinate 8,457,853 downwards.
TGCTCCAACACCTACACACATTTAGAAACTAAAAAACTGCTCACAATCTTCAGGGGTAAGGAAGAGATTAAAATTTAACAAAAAGTAAATGACACATGTAACTGAGGGAGGTGTCGCTAAATAAAATTGTGATTAAATATTGTAAATAAAATAACCACAACGCACTGGCATATGCCAGAAATAAAATAATAAATCTAAAAGGACACGGTTGTATTGATTGTGACAGAGGCATAGTTTCTATTTAGAAAACGATAATTTATTTGTACATTATTTCTCATGAAACTTGCTTTGTTTATACCATTCATTTCAGTCATGTATTGTCCATTTCTTTCTCCTTCATTGATCACGTCGTTATCCAGGTGACGAGGACCAGCCGCTGCCCTCCACCCACAGGCAGCGCGGTTCGCCATATTGCTAAACAGTTCCATATCAAAACAAGACCAGTGCTTGGCATAAGAACATGGCAATGGCAAGGACAAAAAGGCGAGACAGCAGCAGGCAGACGACATCACATCGCTTTAGCGCAGGGTAACGTGGGTGCAACCAGGACACCGGAGCGCACTCCGTCTCTACACTGGCACCCGCACGAGCAAAGCGCAGCACACAATGCAGCCATCGCTGAGAGGAGAAGACAACGAGAGCCAACACCAGGGACCAGGAAGTGTGTGGGGTCAGAGGGGCGTGTGACGCAATGAGACGCTCTTTTATTGGTTGCCGGCTAGCACAACACCAATAAGAAGTAGCACCAAATTGACAGAGCCTGCCTGCAGGCTAACTGTCACACCAATACACTTGTTTTACATCGAGCTCACACTGCCTCCAGTCCAGATCCAGATCCGTCTGGATCCGGTGGTCACTCACGCTTATGTACGGTGTGCATATGCTGACATCGCGAAACCACAGTTGCTGCAGCTCCTGGTGTAAACAGGCCCTTTTCACGTTGCTGCGGCTTGGCTCATTCCGGTGTGAATAAACCAGTGGATCGTTGTTTCAGGTCACAATTCTTCCCTCGTTAGACTCGCTCGAGTTCAGAGCTTCACATACAACTAAATACTTCACCATGTGTTTAGAAAATGTGCTGTTTTTGTTTCTGAAGTGTTAATGCTAACCTGTATTTAATTTATTTATGAATTAATTTTTAAAATAACTCTACAAACTGAACTAGCTTTATACAAAAACACTCGGCCTAGGATGTCATGGGATTTTTATCAAATTGTCTGCTTATATTTGCGCTAATTTTTTTGTTAGCATTTAGCATCGGCCAAACTTAATCACTTTTATAAACACCAGTCCTTTCCCTGGTGAAGTATTAGTATGTGAAGCTGTGGTTATCTAGTTGAAATCCGCTCACTGCTTTGGAATTTTAAAATATCTCGGCAATTTCCCAAAGGAATGAACGGGACAAGAAGGAACTATCCACAGGATTCACGCAACTGGAGCTAGCCTAGCCCAGCTTTGTGAAAGGTCTATTCTGGGTTACAGGGATCTGCTTATGCTATAGTTCAAGAAAATTCAAATGTGTTTAGCTTGAATTCATACAAGGAAAGTTAGAAAATAAAGACCAAATAGGCTAACTTTAAACAGTAGCTATTGAGTCCAGACCAAAATCATTCAAGTCCGACTCTTATGTAACTCAAGAGTGTCCTGAGCTGACAGCTGCCATCACAGCCCAGAATCAGGCTGTTTGAAGCATTCAAAGAGTTTTAACCTTATTCTGCTAAAGCGGTTAGCTGTGGACTAATGCACTAAAGCCATTATCTGTGTCTGTGGAGTAATCAGTGTGAAGAACCTCTATTCTGGGCCACCGTCTCGTGACTCGCTCAGTGAAGCCGGGGCATGAATGGAAGGATGGTAGTAGTAGTAGTAGTAATCTGTCCTTTTCACGCTGAGGCTGCTTGGGTAGTTCTAATGTGATTCAACTTTTAAAAACCACACAAGTTTCAGTTCAGTAATGAATGTTTGACAGTTGAAATCTTTCCATATGAGGTAGTCTCTCACTTAGCTTAGGTTCCACCACACAGACCTTCATTCCTTGTGTCTAAGACAAGTCCAGTTTGGGACAGAGGTTAAACCCCAGTCACAGTTTTACAAGTCTCAAGTAAGTCTCAAGTTTGAGTCAGGTGTTATGGCCCAATAAAGTGACTCAACATATTTAGAAAGGACACGAGACACAAAATAGAAGTTTCAATAGGTTTTATTGAATTTTCTTTCTTCTTTTCTTTAATATTTTTTTTTTATTAAATGTTTAGTTATTTTTGAGAAAAAAGAAAACAAAACTCCTAAAAGAACCCGCGCCAAAATACTAAAAAGTAACAAAATAAACCAGGACTGGTGGGCCAACCAAAAAGAACTAATAGGCTCGACACCGGGCCAACTCTGTACAGAGCCGTAGAGGCAGTGCCAGCGCCCCTAAACTATAAAACAAACCCAACTAATTCCTATAACAAAAGAAAAACGAAAACGTGACACCGGTCCCACCAGGCCAAACAAAAATAAGTAAGTAATCTGGCGAACAAACAGACAAACAAAACACTCAGTGACAGTAGCTGCCTGCAGCTATCCAGCAACCTCCGACTAGCCCTCATGCAGTTATCCGCGCGTGCGGGTCGGTGCGGGCAGAGCGAGCTCACAGGTGGTGTGGACGAGCTGGGCGGAGAGAGGAGAGAGAGAGCGGATCACAGCTCGTCCTTTTAAAGGCGCACGGGCGCGGACAAAAACAGGAAGTGCCCGAGCCGACTACCTTAAACTGACACTTTACTAAAAAAGACTTTTACAAAAACTACAAAAATATAACTACAAAAAATAACTATCAAAACTAGAAAAAGACAAAAACTAATCTAGAAAAATATAACTACAAAAACATATTAGAGAAAAAGTAATAGTGAAAAAAGTGCTCAAACCTAACACAGGTAACAGTCACAGAGAGTCCAAGTCAAGTCCCAAGTCAATTCCAGCACAAATGATTTCATCTTTGTTTCAAGTCCTATAACATATTAGAGGAGACCGGGGCAATGTAACAGAGGCTCCCATTCGTAGCAGAAGAAACCAGAAGAACCTGCTCACTTCATCTTCACCTGCTGTTTGAGTGGAAAGACATTTGAGATTTCAGGAAACTTTTTACATCAAAAAAAACAGTTTTTTGAGCAGTAACGTTCTACATCACAAGAGCTCATGTTTTTGTCATTTTTATCTGGTGAAATATAGATTTTGTGTCTGTGTTTGGCAAGTTTTACAACAACAAATATGAATGCTAACAAAAAGAAAATCCCTCCAAACATGGCCGCCCTCATCTGTGTTACAACTGTCCTGACGCCATTTTATGAATTCATTTTGGATGGATTTATTTAGATTCATGTTTTTTTTGTCCGAAACAGTTTGTGCATCATTTGTTTGACTGATTTTTATCAGAGCCTTCATATTTTTTTTTCAGAATAATTTTCATTTTAGTTTGAAAAAGACACAAGTAAAGTTAGAGCAGTAATGTTTTGTGTTTTATTCTAATAAGATTACAGAGTTAATGTTATTTAAATGTGGACAACCCTCCAGTCTGTCAAATGTATTACCTTTAATAAAGACAAAATAAATATTAATAGCTGTAACTCCATGTGTTACATTTGCCCCACTTGACCTTCTTGTCTTGAAATGAAAACATCTTCAAATAAATGGCTCTAGAGAATCCAAACCTGTTCACACGTCTGCAGCTTTCATTTCACTTCATGTCGTTTTAAGTAGAACTTCAACTAAGATTAAGCTGAGATGTCAAATTTGGAGAAAAAAGTGTTACAACTCCCCCAGTCTCCCTACTGAAGACAGCTTGTATTTTTGCAGCTTCTTTGTTGTTTTTTTTATAAGTGTGAAGGTTCTAAATGTATTTTTTGAGGAGAAGAATTAAGTCCTCACAACTTACACATCTCCAAGCAATCAAGTTCTAAGTCCATTTTATCAAGTCAAATCTGAAATCATCAAAGTAGTGCAGACCTGGGCAAACTGCAGCCCGGGGGCCAAATGCGGCCCTCGAACTGTTTTAATGTGGCCCCCAGCACATTTTTAGAAATAAGTGTCACTCTTTATATTTTTTTTATTTATTTAACTTGACTTTGGAACATGAATCTTTGCTGGTTGTTCTAATATTATCACAATAAATTGTCAAAATAGTAGATTTTAAACCCTATGATTTACAAAAATGTGTCACAGTAATAATCCTTTGTTACTACTTTGGTCCGGCCGTCCACCACTCGAATATGGCCCGCGGAAAAAATTGTGAATAGTGGTGAAGCACCGGACCGCCAACATTGCTTTAACAAATTTTGGGTTAGGGTTAGTCAAAGTTACAGAGAGTTTTGAAAAACTCATTGATAATAAAGTTGAAGTCATAAAAATAAGTGGTTTCGTTGATTAAATTATATCTTTATTATATTCTCATAACATTGTGAATTTAATCCCAAAATGTGAGAAGTTTATTCTTGTTTTTTTTCACTTGAAGGTTGTATGGAGGATTTAAAAAAAAATGTTTGTTGTCACTTTTGGTCAAAAACAGTTGCATAGATTTGTAACAGCCTTGTATTTATGTTAAACAAAAAAAATAATTATAAAAATATATAAACTGTGGACTTGATAAATCCAGTAAAACGTTGACCAATAGATAACGAGGTACCTCGTTATCTACTGGCCTGTGAACTTGTCAAGCAAACCCTCAGTGTTCTTAAGTAACTCATTCGCCCAGTTAGCAGTGAAGGGCGTGGCCCTGGGAGG
>CM076413.1:8409913-8452101 GCA_038363315.1 Mugilogobius chulae | reverse complement strand
AGGACCCGTCATCTGGCACGGAGCCCGTTGAGCACCTGTTTATATGGAGGATTCATCGCTGTATCGAGCGCCATCACATTCAAAAAAAACCGTCCTACTATCAAATACAATTACTATTAACATATGCCGCACTCATTACACATAAATCCCATATTTTGAAGATTCAAAGCAACACTATACGCATTATTAAGCATTGTACAATTTAAACTATTTAAATGAATTAAAATAACTGATTTATATAATATTAAAATTAATGGTATTATATCAAATAAAATTACTTAACAATCAATCTAAATACTTAAAATAATTATTAACATACATTAAATACGATTATAATTGTGCCCCGGCGCAATAATTTAAATAACGTTGCCAGACGGTTTAGATCGACCGAGGATTGAGCGTCCTAAGTTCTGGTCACAGACCCAATAACCGCCTCGACCCGCGGAGATGGCCCTACCAGCCGCAGACTCACTCTCTGTCTTATCTGTCTGGTCTGGATAGTGCTGACTCCTTCTGCGCTCACTGCATGTTGTGTCGTTAGCTTGCACAGAGGACATCGCCGTGCAGGTGGGGTGCGTTGGCCTGTGCACACTTTCCGCTCACGTCTGCCAACTTATTTAATACCAACATTTACTACTCTAATTTAAATGGTCAATGGGTGTATGCTAATAGCATTTTCAATTAATGTGGGAGGTGGGGGTAAATAAATACTACAATATCTTGTTAATGAGCCGCGATCCCCTCATCTTCAACCTCAATGTGTGTAGAGAGTCAATATCATTTATTTATTTCATTTAAATATTTAATTGTACATTTAATAATTTATTTCTTTATTTCAAAATATGATTATTAATGGCATATTTAATTAATTATTTAATAGTGTATTTATATATTGAATTGTGGCACTCTGAATCCTCCATACCCCTCCGTCATCTTGGGAAACGTGAGATCGCTCTACAACAAAACGGACTAGTGGCGCTGACACGGTACCAGCGGAAGTACAGGAACAGCAGCATCATGCTTTTCACGGAGACATGGCTAACCACATCCCCCACTCCGCCATTGCAATAGATAACATTCATCTGCTGCACGCGGACAGGACCCCAGAGAGTGGTAAGAAGGAAGAGGGGATCTTTCTGTGTTTGTGAATGAGAAGTGGTACAAACCTGGACACTGTTCAGTGAAAGAGTAGCTGTGTATCAAGGACATTGAACTGTTGTTTAGCATGAGTACTTGCAATCATGCATGTACCTACAGCAAACCAGGCGAGTTACACACATGTTACATGTTATATCTGTGTAGAAGCACCCCTCTGCTAATGCAGAAACTGCTTAGGAGACGCTGCTCTCTTGCACCAGCACTTTAAAAACACAGCACCTACAGGAATTGCCGTTCAGAAAAGGGAGCACCACAGGACTCAGGATCTCATCCTGATAACAGAGACCATTGAGGATTCCTACGATGAAAACCAGGTCTGTCCGGTGATTTACCGACATAGCTGCCCAAACCATGACACTGGACCACCCCATCGGTTCACTTGGCGCACACAAGGTTCAGCATGCCTCTCCCAGCGTCTCCTGTACACCCGATCTGTGCCATCTGCTCTGAAGTCACTGAACATGACTTGGGACCACCTCTGCAAAGTCCAACGACCATGTGCAGTGCACCAATCGACCCGAGCTCTGCAATGTTGGGGGTTTAGCACTAATCCAACGAATGGCCGATATGGTCGAATAGCGTCAGTGCGGAGGCAATTACGGATGGTTCCGGCCGACACTGGCCTGTGGTGTGTCCCAATGGTCTTGGCTGTGGACCTGGTGGCAGGCCGAAACCTGGGCGGTTGTTAGAAGAACCAGTGGCCTGGTATCGCTCCACAAGACGACTAACTGTAGAGCGGTGACTCCAAACACCCTGGCCACAGCAAGGCAACACCGTCCAACTTGGAGCATCCAATAGCTCCATCCCTCTCTGGTTGAGACAATCGTGGCATCGTGAAGAAGTGTGTTTTTGGCTTCATTCTGGTGCCTTTTATAGAGAAGACTTGAGCACAGTTAACCAGAGGTAAAAGTCAACTCTGAGTTTCAAACATGAACTTGTGTGAATAAACGACCCTGTAATGCACTCTTTATTGTTCTCACAATCAGTCAAGCCAAACCAAGAAATCTGTTCACTTGTGTTCAGTTTACTATGGACTGAAATTTTTTAAAAATTAAAATGTTGCGTTTCATTTTTCCTTGAGTGTACATGTTATGATTCCAATTGCACAAAGTTTTTTGTAGAGCTGTGAATATTGCTTAAAATTATAACAAAAAACTGGCAGAGAAGGAGGGTCAAAGCCAGAATAGGGCTGGCGGTGAAAGAGTTAACAAGTCAAACTTACCTGCAGTCACCACCACAGAGGAAAAGCCCGCCATCTATTTCTTTTAGTTGATCCAAAATGTCAGCTTGCTCAACAACAGTTCGTTAAATTGCACAAGACAGAGGCAATGTTAGAAAATGCAATGCGAATACTTTAGCTGTAAATTAGTTTTATTTAAGTTTCAAATTGTTTCATTGTTTCATTAAAACTTTGTTCTAGTCCGTAATTTTATTTGTTGTCCATAATTCTGTTGTTGTCCAAACCCTCTTTTCCACGGTCCAATTAAGCAACATGAACAGCACGTGTGTAGCAGTGCAGATAGGGCTGCCTGAGCGCCACCGTCCAGCAGCGGCAGAGCAACGACTCCATCCATCCATCCATGGACACAGACAGACCGCAACGGACAAACAAACATCCAAAAAGGGGAGGCGGCCATGCCGTCCGCACCCTGAACACAGTACATAAAAACATTTACAATGAGCACAAATGACAAAAGTGCTTTTGCGTGGAGCTATGACAGCACACCTACCAGGAAGCGTGACACCCCCGACCAACCACACTGTAGACCCGAACGCCCGCACCCGTCCAGCTGTACGGCACTGTCGGCGCAGCATCAGCACACTAGAATGGTAGCACTTAGCCTTAACATAGGCCCAAAGTGACTATGATAAACACATTTTGAGATGACGCTTACCCGCAGAGCTTCTTTGTTGTGACCTTAGTTGCTGGCTTTACGCCCTACGCCGCAGGCTTTACGCTCCAACACGACGCATTGTTTACAACTTCAACAACTCGAGCTAACTGCGACTGAGCGCTGCAGGGCGGATGTGACGTCAGAGAGGGAGAGGTCAGGTGAGGGGATCCGCTCCTCTTTTATAGAGCGCCCCCTACACCCAATAGGTCAAACGTAGAGCGCTTGACGTCAACTCACTACATTGAGTTGGTTTTGCCATTCATGCTTAGGACCATGCAGAGCAAATCTAAAAAACAAACACATTTAAGCATTGTAATGAATCATAACCTTGCGCAGCAAGATGAATTCTCGCGGTATTTGTGGGTTTACAAATCCACGAGAAACCATCTTGAAAGACTCCCGCCCTATGGTTTAAGCCGAGTATCGAATCCTCGAACCAATCAGAAGGCTTCTCTACAGGAGGAGGCGGGATTTACAAATGTGAAATCAGCGAGTGCCAGGCGTCACGCTCACAGCAGAACAACAAACATGGCGACGCGGGCACACGCAGGTAGTGTTGCAAAGGCTATTGACTGAAGCACGCGAGGGAAACGCAGATAGACCGGACCCGGAGCACACGAGAGAGACGCAGATAGCCGGACCCGGAGCTCACGAGAGAGACGCAGATAGCCGGACCCGGAGCTCACGAGAGACGCAGATAGACTGGACCCGGAGCTCACGAGAGAGACGCAGATAGACTGGACCCGGAGCTCACGAAGAGACGCAGATAGCCGGACCCGGAGCTCACGAGAGAGACGCAGATAGCCGACCCGAGCTCACGAGAGAACGCTGATAGACTGGACCCGGAGCTCACGAGAGAGACGCAGATAGACCGCCCGGACCAGGACACAACACGGGCGAGGACAGCTGTAACAGACGCAGACTACTGTTGCTCGCTGGCGGTGGAATATGATGTGAAGTGCTTCAAACTGTGTTTATATGAACACAGTGATATCAGTGGATTAGTCTTCAGCATCTGCGACGGAAGTTTGGGCGTCTCCTCTGCAATACGCAGGTAAGAAACAAACGGTTTGTGGGATACGTCATTTTGATTATGTCTTGTGATTAGCTAAAACACCGCTAAGTGGGTGGGCGCTTTGTCCAATCAGATCGACGTATTTCGCGAGAACTCCCTCCCTTCCCAACTGCTTTGACGAGAGCCCTTCCAGATCGAATATGTGTAGAACTCAATGCAGAGTGATACACATATCGATCTGGCGTGAGCCAGGTTAAATGAATCATGCAACAAGTAACACTATTATTCTTTGATTATTTATAATATATAATAAATAATAATCTTGCCTTGTTATATTTTATGAAGGTTCCCTCCTGACGTATATTTGCCCTGAGTTTCCTCGCAACATGAGGGAAAACAATGAAAGAAGCTGAGCTTCACGCACTATGAATTTGTCTGCAGATCTGAAAAAAATAAATAATTAAACTTTACCTTGTTTTTCTAACTATTTTACAGTAAATTTATAAAATACAAATAAAACAAATAATGTTCACTTATCTGTGGTCTCTGTAATCTTCATCCAGTAGCTCCTCCTCTGATACCTCGGAATCCATTTTCTCCTCTTCTGCTTCAAGAGCTGTCTAACTGATGGCTGTCAAAATCTGACAGGTGTTGAGGTTAGAGGCTTAACCTCACCTTTAGTGTGTATACCCAAAATGTCCTATTTTATGAAGCACTTTGAATTACTCTTGATATTAGTTCTGCTATGCAACTACACTTGCCTTGTCTAAGTTTACAACATAACTTATTCAATTTTTATTGTTACTTGGTTGTTTTGGTAGCATTATTTTTACTAAAAAATATATTTGATATTCAAAAATTCTATATACCACCCAGTGCAGAGTGCTCAGAAATATAATAGATTATGTTACACTGCAGGGCCTGATCTACTGTTAGTGGCAAAGGATCAGAAGAGTAGTTGTTCTTCTGCTCCAAGTCTGATAGAGCCTCTTTTGTGGTGCTCCAGAATCTTCACTTAGAGTCTGAAACACAAAATCAATACAAGTACTTTGATATTATTAAATGTTGAGGACTAGACAATTTTATTGAAACACCCACATCCACATCCCAGGACATACTGAGAGCATAATTTATACATTAAAACTCGTGCTACCAATAATTATACTTTTAATCTGTACTTCTAGTTTCCTATAAATACTGAGGACAATATACATTAATAATAACTACCAGTAATAATACTTTTAATCTGTACTTCTGTACTGTTCGTTTTTAAGAGTATATATTGTTTGTTCAGGAGAGACATGCAAAGAATAATCTGGCTTCAATAACAAATATTAAATCAAACACTAAATTACGAAATAATGGTTTTCCTTTATATTAAAAAGACATTTTTTCTTTACAAAACAAGTTTTATTTTTGCAAACCTAATTTATTTTTTGCAAACTTAATTTATTTTTGCAAAATGTAGAATTTTTTTGCTAATACATGTGACGGTGATTTGGCACAACGGTGCCTTCAGTATATGACTGAAAAACTCTCAAATAAGAAGGCAACCATGGCACCAAATCCGTGTGCCACAAAGTGGAACTTGTGGTTCAGTGCTGTGCAGTACCACTCAACACTCCCCTTGGTACAAGGAGTTCATCAATGAAGAAGTGAAGGTATACACTGCACTACATGAATATGACATTTCAGATTTCTTTAAGATGTATTTTTTTCACCAGTTTGTTGTTTTGTTTTCCAGACCTGTGGTAAGAGCACACCACAGTCAGTGGATAGACTTCAAATCAACATAAAAGCAGACAAGTATGAAGTAATAATTGGGCTCCTCGACATCTTTCAAAGCAGACTCCTGTCCACCACCAACTTGTTTGACTACCTGGAGGATCTGGAGATGAACTTTGCGGCAAACACGCAGCTTCAGCTTGAGGAATGTGCACAGTACTTTAAAGATTATCTTTGCAACAAAGAAAGACATTCTCAAAAGTGTAGAGCAGGCCTACAACAATGCAAAGGAGAAACTTACAAAGTACATGTCACATGGGCAACCTGCCTGCAGCTTCTTCAAAGAGGTCAGGGTGTTCAATCCCCAAAATGTCGCTTTCATGAGCAACACAGTGTCCAGCTACACATCAATCCCAGGTTTATCACTGACCCAGAAGAAGAAATAGCTCCAGCTGCCTTAAAAGCATCAGCTCGTGTGGTGAATCTGGATGTCTTCTGGGATGGGTTGCAGGAAAGGCTTCCTGTGCTCAGTTATACAAGCATATACAAGCATGTTCTGTCTAGCAGGAGAAGATCCACAACAAATGATCACCTAAAAGCTCTGGTCTTTTATACCACAACCAAAGACTCACTAGTGGGGCTTTTCAAAGAGATGAAGGAGAAGTTGATGATTTTTCTTCAGCCATGATTGCATTAGAATGCAAATGCACTTTTGCTTTTAAACCATAGACTATAAATATGTGCACATTTTGCACTTAGTTTATGTTGCTGTCCAATGATGAGTTTTATCAGTTTATAAGCTAAAAGATGTTTGCACTTCAGCAAAAAATGTCTCCAGTTATGCTTTCTGATGGAATGCTATCCATTTATTTCAATAAAGCTTATTTTTTTTGTTTTATTTGAACATTTATGGCAAACTATCACTTAAACGTAAAAAAAAAAAAAAAACAACGTAGGTTTAATTGTAAACAGATTATGTTTTGGGGAAAAACTTTAGACAAAATGCCTGCGAAATCAGGCAGTTTAGACCGCAACAATCATGAAAATGCCTGCAAAATCCTGAAGGGACTGGTTTAGGACAAACCGCCGCTTTTACGCCATACGTCAATTGACGTTATATGCAAATTTTTGGAGGGTGCTGATGATTCCCACCTATTTATCCTATTCAACCAATAAGAGTATCCCTTTTCAGCCAATTAGCGCTAAAAAGCAAGGCGACAGCAATCGCTTACCGATTGTTTTCATAGATGTAAGTGCTCCGAGATTCTGCTGTCAGTGAGACAAAGCTGTCTTTGTAAACAAAATGTGTTTGCTGCATTTTGTTTACAAAGACAGCTTTGACAAATAAGAGTTCATGAAGCTTATTCATTATGACAGATCACCAGACTGAAGGCAAAACAGACATGCTTTATTCATTAATGGAATGAATGGTAAGACACCGTACAACAGCTGCTATTCAAGGTAGACAGCAACAAATTAATAGCTAGTGCTAGTTCGCTAAGTGCAAAGCTAGCTTCTAGCTTGTAATGTATAGGAATTATCACTTGTTAGCTATAAATACATTTTCAAATAAATGATTTCTATAATGCAAAAGAAACTACTACATGGTAAGAGAATACTGTAAACTGTAAACTTACTGTAAACAACCATCGCTTTTGTGGAGGCTGAAGTGGACCTTCCACTAGCTGTAGTAGTGGCAGTAGCAGCAGCAGCTATCAGAGATTAGCCTGACATTGCTCCTGCTTTTGAAGTGCATCTCCCTGGCCATTAAGTCGCTGCTTAGATAGTCTTCCCTCTTGAAGAGGGGATCGCAAATCATCGAGCAGGATGTCACGGAGGAGGCAGAGAAAACTTTTCTTTTTGCCTGTACAAAGTGGACCCAGGCACGGAAAAGTGCCGCTTTTTGTTTCCTATCTGGAAAAAAGTGCATCCAGCAGCCCGACAACACACATAAGATTGTTAACCATGTTTTTGTAATAGAAAAATTAAAAAAGGAAGCAAGGAGGAAAAAAATTTGATGCGAAGACTAAATAACAAACTAATTGGACCTATAGCCAACACCAGAGAGCACCTCCCTAGGCTTACGTCCAATCACGTGACTCAAGAAAAGGAAGCTCAATATAAGGGTTTATTTTTGTTTGTATGGTTCTTTTAGTAAATGTTGCATTTTGGGTTTCAAGAATGTGTTGTATTATCTTATTGGGCATGACAGAAACATATTAAAGGTAAATATAAGAAAAAAAAATCTGACTTGCGCACTTTAAGTATTCTGGGCTCTGAGTTTGAAGCTGCATACACACTGGCTGATGACATAAAAGACCATGGAAACTTCCTGGAATTAATGATGCTTTTGGGCAAATACGAGCCTTGCATACAGCATTTAAATGACTGTATTGAAGTGTGGGGAAAAACCTCAATCACCTTTGTCTAAAAACCTTTAGACAAGTGGAATGGATCTCCTGGCAGCTAGGATGAAAACAGAAAATAGGCTTAAGAAACATGCAAGGGACTTCAGTGGCGCCATCAAGGGTGCAGATAGGTTTGTGGACTGAGTCAATGATAAGCTGGAGGAAAGGGGGATGGCTCTAAGTTGGAGGTAGAGTAGGCACTGCCCAAAAAACATAAAAAGAAGAAGAAGATGCCAGGAGAGCAATAATGATGAGTCCACTGCAGCAGCTGAAAAAGACTTTGAAGTAAACACATACAATGTGATCATGGAAACACAAAGCACTCATGAACGTTTTTCAGGAAAACTTTATTCAGACTTTACTTGCTTTGACCCAAAAAAGATCCTCACATAAAGACAAGAGGACTTCCAACTTCTGCAATGCAAAACCTCAGTAACTGCTTGGTAACCTTTGACACCAGAGTCAATACAAGCACTTTTCAAGCAGAGCTGGTAAGCCTTGCAAGTCTGAAACTATCTCCCATGGAAGAGTGCACACAGAGGAAAGCACAGATAATGACACAATGTAACCTTCTACATTATTGGACTGGCCTACGAATACTTGCTCACATTATCCACCACCCAAGTGTCCTGTGAAAGGAGCTTTTCCACCATAAAATTAGTGGAAAAACAAGCAAGATTACTTTAATAAGTAGCACTAGAAGGATCATAAATGTATGTTCTAATATTTGCTTATATTTGTTAGAATGAAAACACCCACCTTAACACCTGATCCCCTGATGGAAGGTCATCAGTCTGTGTGCCTGTCTATTATCTTGTTTTAATTCATAGTTCACATTGTATGGGTCCAGTTTTTCATTAAAGGAGTTGTTCAGTAAACTTCTGTGAATATTATGTTACAGGAGTATATTTTCCCCAATCTTCTTAAAAGTACTTTACAACCAATCCAATCATTTTATGTAAAAGAAATCTGATTTTGATATGAAATCTGTTGATGCTTTATTAACATTATGAAAGTTCTCTGAGTCACCTGCTTGTCTCATTAAAGGTATGTTTGCATAAGGATTATAAAAACGAATAAAGCATGGAATTACTTGTTGGAGATTGTTGGGGTTTATATATTTTACACCATAAGTTCATCAGTAGATGGCTTTTAGTTCATCAGAAGGTCAAAGTGCTATTAAAAGTCATGTTGTTAGTACACTCCACTCAGATGCAGCAAAGTGCACCACTACAAACTTTTTTTTTTTTTTTTTTTCAAAAATCTCCCTGCTTGTGTTTTGAACCTGTAGTTTCCCTAAGAACCGCGCTAAAAAGAGGCTGCCAGTCTTGCAATGGGCTACTGCACATTCTCCCAGTAGATTTCAGGTCTCACTGCGCTCCGGCAACAGGGATGGTTGAGTCATTGTGCGAAACTATACAAGAGTCCAGGATTGAGGCATTTTGACATAATGTGAGGAAAAACTGCCCAACAGTATAATATTTCTCTAGAGGACACCAACAAGAGAACACAGAAAATGAGTTCAGCCCTTCCGATGAGCAGTTTATCCGCTTTGAAGCTGTTAATATGTATAATTATTTTGATAAATATGCTCTAGATTGTATTTTTATTTCAGAGCTGTCTGTGACCTCTGACCCCTACTGTTTGCGCTTGATGTGATGAGGTGGTATCACTGCGCATGTTTAATAAAAAATTAGTTCCAGTCTGCAACCTTCATGACGGCCACGCTGTTTTCTTTCTCTCTAGAAAAGTGAATAATCTAGTCATGGGGGCTCACGCTGGGCTGCTGCGTGCAGCTGCAACAACACAGACAGAGGCCATTGAAAAAGTGGCTTGTTACAAATATCTGGGTGTGTGGATTGATGATAAATTGTCTTTTGCTATTCACTTTGATCATCTGCTAAAAAAGCTAAAAGGTCTTCTTGGCTTTTTTTATAGACATAAGAACTGTTTGAAACCTGATGTAAGAAAAACACTTGTTCAGGGCACTTTTCTTTCAGTTTTGAACGATGGAGACATTATTTATCTGAACGCAGCTTCCTCAGTTCTGCACAAGTTGGACACAGTTTATCACAGTGCATTACGTTTCATTACAAATACTCCGTTCAGGACCCACCACTGTGAGCTGTATGCTCTGGTCTCTTGGCCTTCGCTGAGCCTCATAAGAAAACAGCATTGGCTTATTTTTATATATAAAGCCTTAATGGGTAAACTGCCATCATACCTGTGCCAGTTCCTGACTCCAGCGAACAGTGTTTATAACTCGCGTTCTTCACAGTGGCTTCTGTTTAAGTTGCCCAGGATTAACACCGAACTGGGCAAAACAGCGTTCTCGTACGCAGCTCCCTGGACTTGGAACAACATTCAGAAATCTTTAAAACTTCCTGAACTAGGTCAGTGAATGTCAGGAAAGCTAGAGGACCGGACGGATACCCGGACGAGTGATTAAGTCATGTGCCTACCAACTAGCACAGGTCTTTACAAAGATTTTTAACTTATGGCTTGCTCTGGCCACGGTACCCACCTGTTTAAAGACAACTACAATCATTCCAGTGCCCAAACAGTTAAATATCACCTGTTTGAATGATTATAGACCAGTGGCGCTTACTTCTGTGGTCACAAAATGTCTCGAGAGGCCTTTTCTGAAGCATATAAAAGCCAGATTACCTGCAGATCTCGATCCATATCAGTTTGCTTACAGAGCACGCAGATCAACAGAGGAGGCCATCTTACTGCCCTTCATACAGTGCTGCAACATCTAGACCAGAAAGGGACATATGCTAGACTGTTATTCATTGATTACAGCTCTGCATTTAACACCATTGTTCCAAGCAGACTGATAATGAAACCTTTAAACCTAGGGCTGAGTAGCTCGCTCTGTATGTGGATCAGAGACTTTTAACAAAAAGACCACAGGCAGTCAGGCTTCTGTCATCCACTGTGACCCTCAGTACAGGAGCGCCGCAGGGCTGTGTCCTGAGCCCTCTGCTCTATTCCTTGTACACAGTCGACTGTACAGCTAGGCATTCTTCAAACACAATAATTAAATTTGCCGACGACACAACAGTGGTGGGACTGATCATAAATAATGATGAGGAACCTTACAGAAATGAAATCGAACACCTGATAGAGTGGTGTGTAGCTAACAACTTAACTCTTAATATTAAAAAAACAAAGAGTTAGTGATTGACTTTAGGAGGGGAGGAAGGGCCTGTTCTCCGATTAAAATCAAGGGAGAAGAAGTGGAGCGAGTCCCAAGTTTTAAATTCCTGGGGACTCACATTTCTGAGGACCTCACATGGACATTAAACACCACTGCCACAGTGAAGAAGGCACAGCAGCGACTCTATTTTCTTCGGACATTAAGAAACATCAATCTGTCTGCGGAGCTGCTGGAAGCCTTTTATCACTGCTGCGTGGAAAGTATTTTAACATACTGCTTAGCAGCATGGTACGCTAACTGTTGAGAGGCAGATCGGAAATCCCTCCAAAGAGTCGTCAACACCTCACAGAAGATCATCAGGAGGTCACTGCCACCTCTGGAGGACATCTTCAGGGCGCGATGCCTCCGTGTGGCAAGACGAGCGGACATGTAAGCTAAGCCACGCTCGCGGAGAGACCAACAACGCCATGGGCATGACGCCCAAATTAACAGAACTAGTACTAAGGCACACAGGTAAGCTAAACTGACTGGACGAAGGCAAAGTTAACAATTCATGTTGACATTTATTTAACAAAAGGGACAGTTTGTCACATTAAAGTAAAATCATTCACATTCATGTGGTTTCTTTCAGTCCAAGTTTCACATTTCTTTCAGTCCAAGTTTCACATTTCTTTCAGTCCAAGTTTCATATTTCTTCCAGTCCAATTTCACTTTGTGTCGTTTCTTCGTTTACAATCAGCATTACAAAGCATCACATCAGTTTCACAGTACTGACTGGAGTGAAGAGCCATCTAGAGGAGGAGGCGGGCACGCCGTGAGGACCCTGGAAAACGTTATTTTATTACTAATTGACCTGGCTTAGTGTTGGGTGCGCACATTTCGTAGTACACCTACCGAAAAGCAATGCGTAGCGCTCTCCGCACCATACCGAGACCCGAGCCTCTGACCATGCTCAGCTATGCGGCAGCCGGACCAACGCTGGCAAAGCTACAACAATAGTAGGAATATTAACCACGCAGCCACACAAAGACGCACAAACACATGGCGAAACAGGCTTACCAGCAAAGCACGAAAGTTGTACTCAACCCAGTTGCTGGCGTTAAGCCACACAGTCGCCGGCTTAACGCTCCGACACGACCCAAACAACTCCACCAACTTCATGCTGCGCCCGAGTACCCATCCGCGGATGTGACGTTCGAGGGGGGAGAGGTCAGGTAGGCCAAACAACCCCCCTTTTATAGGGCGCCCTCTAGCCTCAATCAGTCAAAAACAAGGTCTGTTACGCCAGTTCACTACATCCGGACCAGACCCATCTGTGTCATCAGCTCATCTCTGCTGCCGTCTGGATGCAGATTTAGGTGCATTAAAGCGCGAACATCCAGACTCAAAAACAGCTTTGTACCTAGAGCCATTATTGAAGTGAACTCACAACAATGACTGCATGTTTTGAATAAATGTTTACAGGGCATTTCACCACGGATGCATAAACACATTTTGTTGTACTTGTGACAATGACAATAAAGGTGAATTGAATTGAATTGATTCCACTGATTTCCTTAAGTGTCTTCTTAAAATTTCTTCACTGAAAGTTGTAAATGTCATTCTTAAGCTGGACATTTTACTTTGTATGTATATTTATTATGGTTTAAATGATTTTTTTTTTATTGTACAGTGGTGCCTCTTGGCCAGGTCTCCCTCGAAAAAGAGATTTATCTCAAGGGACTTCCTGGTAAAATAAAGGTAAGGTTTGTTTTCAGTCTTTTCTGTTGAAAACAAGACATGGCAAAAAGGAAACCAAAAGCGTTCTTTACACATGTGGTCAGTGATCAGTGCATGAACCCTTGTGAACTCATGGTCTTGCATACATGCGCATCTCACACATGGTCTCAGTGTGAGTGGCTTTATTCTTGGCTACACATTTCATTTCTGTTTTTTATTGGAGGGTCGTCCTTTTACTGCCCATGTGGACCAAAAACTGCCATGTCTAAAGTCAGCGTGCACCTGGGCTTGGTGGTAGGTGAGGACTGCAGGACAACAGAAGATGACTCAAACACATGCCTGACACGGTTCACAGCTCAAAGAAGTGTTGTGTTTACCAGAATACGCTTGCTCATGTTGTGTCACAGTGAGATCTGCAGTAAAGGCACTAAAACCACATCCTCACACAGACCCACGCTCTGACATCACTGCAGCTCCGTTCATGCGCACACACACAGACCCACGCTCTGACATCACTGCAGCTCCGTTCATGCACACACACACACACACACACACACATGCGTCGCACTGTTTCACTAAAGTGCAGTCTGATTCCTGTAGGTCATAAGAGCTTCTACTGAACCTCTCTCAAACAAGGTAAGTATAAGTACTTGGAAATACTATTGTCTACCATGAATGTTCATTTTGTATGTCCAAGTGATGGTGAGTCAGACTGTAAAGGCTTTCAGTTATTATTTTCTAAAAACGCTGATTCCATTTCTTCATCTAGGGATTTTTTGTTCACTTCTTTGAGTTGTGGACCATGGCTGTGAGATCCTGCATCTTTCTCCTCACCAAACTGTCTCTTTTCATTCACACCGGTAAGTTAACCGACAAGCTAAAGCCAATAGAACCACAGTTGACCTTTTGACCAGGGACTTGAAAAAGAGCAGTATCCATATCTACAGTATCTATATAGTGTATATATACTACACAAAACCCTTATCGGAGCAGCTTCAGCAGGAGCTACAGGCTGCCTCTGAGCAAGACAGAGACACAGGACCTTTCTGCCAGTGGCATTAAGCTGTTTAATTCCTCTCCATTTTGTAGGGATTAGCAATGTTGTATTGTGTGCCTCAGTTAAGCTGATATAACAATCAAATGTTATTTAAATTGTATTATTAGTATTTTAGAAGTATTTTTAAATTGATAAGCTTTGATATTTATATGTTTTATATATGGTATTGTTGGGATGTGATGTCAGTGGACTTCTCTGGTACAAGAATTTCCTTCGAGATCTTATCTCTCTCCATATATACTCTATTTATATATATATATATATATATATATATATATATAATATATATATATATATATATATATGTATATGTGTGTGTAGCTTGAAGGGTCTTGCCCAAGTGTGGGTCCTTGGGCAAGACCCTTCAAGCTACTGCCTACCTCGGATAATGATGAGAGGCTCAGATGTCGCTCAGTCTAACAAGGTCTGCGTCAGGCGGAAATGGCTGATTGATATATATATATATATATATATATATATATATATATATATATATACAGTATATAAGCAAAAAGAAAAAACTGAAGACAAGATAAACAAAATAAAGAGAAATAAGTTAAGGGAAATTTATTTTCAGACCAGGCATTCTTGTTTCTACTTCTGCTCTGTTTCAAATGTCACTGCTGTAAAGGTCAACTTGTTCTCTTGAGTGTGCAGTTTCATGACTAATAACTAACCAAACAGACACATCGTTCTTCATCAAACATAAGGTGTTTGGACAGACAAATGTACTGAACAAACACCACGTTAGAGTCAGAACAGTATTCACAGTGAATGTGTCTCTTCACCAAGTTGCATTATTAGACAATCTGGTAATACAGTGTTAGTTAATCTGTCGTCATGGTGACTCTTAGTGTTACTTCCTGTATACTGGATAAGTGGTAGCTTAGTTTAGGTTAGTTTATTTATTTGAAGGCCAATGTGCCGTTACATTAAAAAGCTACTTTCCACCTGCAGTCCTCGACATACAAACATTTAACATAATGTAAAAATAGAACATTACAAATAAAATTCAATTACACAAAATTGGAAAATAAAACATTACAGATTAGTTCAAGTATACAAAAGTGCAGCTTCCATGTTTAGTATCAAGAAACACTACAAGTACCACTGTAATTATCGTTAAGTACAAGGAGAAGGCTAATGCTTGGTGCCACCATAACTTCCTTACTAACAAAGTTGCTACCAAAATTCTTCGAGGTGCACAGCACAAATTCTGATTTCTATTGGGGAAAAAAGTACTTACAGTAAGTTCACTACTCAGGTAAGAGTAACAATGGCTTATGTAAAAAATGCCTCTGGTAAAATCAAAGTCCTGAAAGCTTCTTCAAAAGTACACAGTGTATGTGTGTGAGTGTGTCTCATGTAAAGTAGATCACTGGTAAAGATGACAAAGTCCTGTTCACTTGTTTTTTAAAAGTGCTCAGCAGCTTTCAGATGGAAAAAAACTTTTGGATTACAAACTAAACAAAACCAAGTGTTTTTAAAAAGTGGAAGAAGAAAGTGCAGATAATGTGTAAAAATATACAAAGTAAGAGTAAAATTATAAACCTTTCAATACACACAGACAAAAATATAGTGACTGTAGCTTTCTGGAGGTAAAGTATAGAAATAGAAAATTAAAGCCATATTTGGAACATTCTGAATGGGAATGACTATATTTTATGCCATGAAGCCTGCTCAAAGTAAACTACTTTTATTCTTTATTTGGAGTAATGATAAAAGATAAACAGATCTAAGTTGTTTTTTGTTAAAGGGTACATGGAGTACTGTAAGTACAGGACACGAGACAAGTGCTATTGAATCCAACTCTTTTGTCAATTGTGTGTTGTAGTCAAAGCCTGCGCCGTGAACTGTTTGACCGACTATAAGAGCCTCCTCAACTGTTCCTGCAGCGACCTGGAGCCAGCCCACACTCTTCATCTTCAAGTCTTCTGCAGGTGCCATGTTCTCATAGACCTCAGGGGGTCAAAGGCCAAGGGTCAGGGGTGTCCGGGCTAGCATATCTTTTCTAAATCTCTAACCTTAACCAAATTAATTTAGCAAAAGTCTGAGCCTAAACCATCTCTAATCTCATTTCTCCCAAATATCAGTAATAAACATTTAAAAATATCACTTTTGACAGTTATATTTTAAATAACTTGCAAAAGTGACCAATTATTATTATTATTATTATTATTATTATTATTATTATTATTATTATTATTATTATTAATATTATTATTATTATTATTTTGATCCAATGCCAACATTTAGATTTAAAAAGCAATGACAACAGCCTTGTAACTTTCTGCTTGTGAAAACTGTTACCTGGGCTAGAAAAGCTTTTGTATTTGCAGACACGCTGATCTGAGTCTGAACGAGAGCTGTGAGCTGAGCAGACAGCAGCCCTTCTGTGTCATGTATCCTGACATCATGGACGAGATCGCAGACATGGAAACTATGTGTTACACCACTGTTTTTAGTGAACAAGACAGACGACACGCAGACATCAGCAACGCCTCCGCCTCATGGCTGCTGAGACACACAAGTGAGTGACACATGAATGAATGACAAGAGCTACATTTAGTCTTGAAGCAGGTTCAACAGTTGTTTTAACAGTAGTTCACATTGTTCTAATGTTGACTTAGTTTGATGTGGCAGTCCTTGTGGTAAACTCTTATCATAGTTTTACAGCAGTTAAGTCACATTTCTAAAGAAATTGACGGATGAAAGTTAAAATTACAGGAAGTATTGAGAGTACTAAAATGAACGGAACAAAAACATACAGAGTGTTTCTCATATGTTTGTCGTCAACAATCAAAAGAACTGGAGATTCCGTCTGTAATCCATCCAATAAAACACAGGTTTGAGTTTGGGCCTGGAGATCAGTGTGACACCCCTCTTTAAGCTCATGTGAAAAGCAGACAGAAAAGAGCACTGTGATCCTGTGACAAACCGCTGTTCAGTGATAAAAATTGTAGTTGCTGCTCCAGTAGACCTGTCAAAGTTAAGTAAAGCTTCCTGTTTGTCAAGGCAAAACACTCAATGCAAAATCATGTGGATAAGACATCTAACATAATCCTACCTCAATGTAATAAAGAAACCAAGTTTAAAATGCAGCATAGAGTCGCAAAGGCACGACAAATGTGGAATAAAGGTGACGATAAACCGGAAGTGCACTAAGACTAATTTGTGTTTTGTTGCAGTAAAACCTTGGCCTCCGTTCAACATCCACGTGGAAGAGATCAAAGGTTTCTATAACATCAGCTGGGACATGGAGAACCTAAGTTTGTGTCTGAACTTCAGAGTGAACATCAAAAGTACTGTGATGAAGTCATTTCTCCTCCAGGAGAGCTCCGAGCACACAAGTCTTCTCGTCGAACACACAAGGCTGCTTCCAGGACGACTGTATGAGGTGTCTGTCCAGGCCCGACTGTGTCCCGGGGACCTGTACGAGGGACCCTGGAGCGACTGGAACTCCACCAGCTTCAGAACCCCTGGTCAGGCTGCAGGTACAGCTTCGTCTGCTGCGATATGACATTTCCCATAAAGATCTGAATGACCTGTTTCTCTCCCTTTTGTTTTTAGAAACTGTTTCTTACTTGTGGGTCATTGGAGTTATCATCTCAATACTGTTGCTGTTATTTGTGGCATTTTCCAAACCCATGTGAGTATAACCTGTTTTAACTGCACACATTGGAATGATGCTTTCATAGACTTTGTGATTAAACGTGTTGCTGCTGTCAGACTCAACATTCTGCTCTTCAATGGAACAGTCTGACATCTTACAGCTTATTTTCTTATATTTTTGTTTTTCTCATGGTAAGTAGCACACAGTGTGTTTATAGTTTGGGCTAACAAACTTTTTTTCTTTGAAATTTGTAAACTTAGTTTAAACTAAAAGTCTATAATTAATGACGCAGTTAGTGGAAAAAATGAGACCACCAAATACTGTCTGAATCAAAAATAAAGTCATTTGATTGGTTGTGCTCGAGGTGTTCACTCCAGTTTTATATTGTTGTTTGTAAAAAGAGGTTTTAAAGCTGTAATTGCAGCTAAAATGCTTAGATCCATAAGACAATATTAACCATGTGTGAAAGGATTTAGAAGAGGAAGTTGTCTCAGGGTTTGTGAAAGTGAAAATCAGCTATCGCACCTTTGAGTACAGAAGGACCTGACTTTACAGATGCATGTTTACTTTGCCTAGATATGACTTTGAATGACAATATGATCTAATGCTATGAGCATTGTTCTAGTCGTTCAGTGTTCGTCTGTATCTTTGTCATCTTAAAAAAAAAAGCAAATGCAAATGTACAATAGCCTATGCAGTATGTTAGGCTTTTACGTAACATGTGATTGTTATCTTAATTTGCATTATTGAAAAAACTTTGAAAAACAGACTATTTTAGTTAATAACGGGCTGATGACAGACCTACTTCAAGAATGGATCAAGGACTGGACCTGCTTATAGTTCATCCAGACTGGGAAAACTGAGAGCACAACTCTTAAAAAGTACAGAAATAAGCTAATCTGTCGGTAAAGCAATCCACATGTGTCAGAATGGAGTTACAGAACACAAGTAAACAGACAGCTGTCAGAATGAAGGTACAGAACACAAGTAAACAGACAGCTGTCAGAATGGAGTTACAGAACACAAGTAAACAGACAGCTGTCAGAATGGAGTTACAGAACACAAGTAAACAGACAGCTGTCAGAATGAAGTTACAGAACACAAGTAAACAGACAGCTGTCAGAATGGAGTTACAGAACACAAGTAAACAGAAGCTGTCAGAATGAGTTACAGAACAAATAAACAGACAGCTGTCAGAATGGAGTTACAGAACACAAGTAAACAGACAGCTGTCAGAATGGAGTTACAGAACACAAGTAAACAGACAGCTGTCAGAATGGAGTTACAGAACACAAGTAACAGACAGCTGTCAGAATGGAGTTACAGAACACAAGTAAACAGACAGCTGTCAGAATGAAGTTACAGAACACAAGTAAACAGACAGCTGTCAGAATGGAGTTACAGAACACAAGTAAACAGACAGCTGGAGTACAGAACAAAAAAGAACAGAAAAAAAAAAAAAAGCTGTCAGAATGAGTTACAGAACACAAGTAAACAGACAGCTGTCAGAATGGAGTTACAGAACACAAGTGAACAGACAGCTGTCAGAATGGAGTTACAGAACACAGGTGAACAGCAGCTGTCAGAATGGAGTTACAGAACACAAGTAACAGACAGCTGTCAGAATGGAGTTACAGAACACAAGTAAACAGACAGCTGTCAGAATGAGTTACAGAACACAAGTAAACAGACAGCTGTCAGAATGGAGTTACAGAACACAAGTAACAGACAGCTGTCAGAATGGAGTTACAGAACACAAGTAAACAGACTGATGGGATGAATCCCGTGGGGTTCGCCAAAATACTATTTTGTATTCATAGATATCATTTGATATCATTAATAGATATCATCAAATTAAAAATCAAAAAACAACATAAAAGTCGTTATAACAGGAATATATTTTCGTTTGAACGTAATTATAAAATCGTCAGAATGACAAAAGCTGAAAAAATGTTGACTCCACACTGGCAGCTCTGGACTTCCGTAAGCGTCCATCTTTTCTCTTCAACTCAAAAAAGGGCTTTAACTCAAACAATGTGTTACTGTTGTAGGTTGTGGCAGAACAAGTTGGACAAGTGGACGTTCATCCCAAACCCTACAGAGTTTTTCAAGCCCCTGTACAGCAGCCACCAGGGCAACTTTAAGGTGATCATGACAGTGTGCTAACGCTAATCTGCTCTAGGCTAACCCTACGCCTGCTCTGGACCCAACGCTACCCTACACCTGCTCTGGACCTGTGCTAACCGCTACCCTACGCCTGCTCTGGTCTGTGCTAACGCTAACCCTACGCCTGCTCTAGACCTGCCTAACGCACCCTACGTCTGCTCTGGACCTGTGCTAACGCTAACCCAACGCCTGCTCTAACCTGTGCTAACGCTAACCCACGCCTGCTCTGGACCTGTGCTACGCTACCCAACGCCTGCTCTGGACCTGTGCTAACGCTAACCCTCACCTGCTCTGGACCTGTGCTAACGCTAACCCAACCTGTGCTGTCAAACTAACCTAACCCTACGCCTGCTCTGGACCCAAACGCTAACCCTACACCTGCTCTGGACCTGCGCTAACGCTAACCAACACCTGCTCTGGACCTGTGCTAACGCTAACCCTACGCCTGCTCCTGGACCCAAACGCTAAAACCCTACACCTGCTCTGACCTGTGCTAACGCTAACTCAACGCCTGCTTTGACCTGTGCTAACGCTAACCCTACGCCTGCTCTGGACCTGCGCTAACGCTAACCCAACGCCTGCTCTAGACCTTGCTAACGCTAACCCTACGCCTGCTCTGGACCTGTGCTAACGCTAACCCTACGCCTGCTCTGGACCTGTGCTAACGCTAACCTACGCCTGCTCTGGACCTGTGCTAACGCTAACCCATACACCTGCTCTGGACCTGTGCTACGCTACCTACCCTGCTCTGGACTGGCTAACGCTAACCCTACACCTGCTCTGGACCTGTGCTAACGCTACCTACGCCTGCTCTGACCTGTGCTACGCTAACTAGCCTGCCTGGACCTGTCGCTAACGCTGCCTAACGCCTGCTCTGGAACTGCGCTAACGCTAACCCTACACCTGCTCTGGACTGCGCTAACGCTAACCCTTCACATGCTCTGACCTGTGCTAACGCTAACCCTACATGCTCTGGACCTGTGCTAACGCTAACCCTTCACATGCTCTGGACTGTGCTAATGCTAACCCTACACCTGCTCTGGACCTGTGCTAACGCTAACCCTTCACTGCTCTGGACCTGTGCTAACGCTAACCCTACACCTGCTCTGGACCTGCGCTAACGCTAACCCTTCACATGCTCTGGACCTGTGCTAACGCTAACCCTACACCTGCTCTGGACCTGTGCTAACGCTAACCCTTCACATGCTCTGGACCTGTGCTAACGCTAACCCTACACCTGCTCTGGACCTGCGCTAACGCTAACCCTACATGCTCTGACCTGTGCTAACGCTACTAACCTAACCCTAACAAGTGAATTTCCCCAACCCTTATTATATGAATAATAATAATACTTTTTTTTACATTTATTTTTAACGCTTTTCTAGATGTCAAAGACGCTTTAAGACAAGCAGTTAACAAGGTCAATACATAAACAGTGTAATTACAACATTAATCATCATTAAAACAGATTACAGATGTCTTACATTTTTCCTAAAGTGTGAGGTCGGTGAAGTTCTGCCAGAGGGGGGCAGTGATGGAAAGGCTCTGTGCCCAGGTTTGGACTGGACACGAACACCTCAGAACATCTCCTATGTGTTTTGGCGTCAGGGCTGCTGGAGGAGCGGTGCAGCGGAGGTGAAATGAAGTGAGAAATATGTTTCAGTCGGTGATACGACCATCCCTCAAATATTTCTCTGGATATTCTGCTGCAGCAGATGTAAAGTTCTGTGCATTTATGTTTAAAGCTTGCAGTTAGCATTCATAGCTTCATGTCCCATTCCATGGTTACAAGACAAACAACTCAATCGCAAATCCTTAAGTCTGTTGAACATTCAAGTGGTTAAAATCCAATATTCAAAGTATTTATTATATATATATATATTTGGGATATATATATATTTATTTATATATATTTATATATATATATATATATATATATATATATATTTATATATTTGGGGATGAGAACTCACAACATTTTTCCTTCTAGGCTATTATGACTGGTCATTTTTTGTATCTTTGAGCAGCTGTAGTAAAAATATGTGGGAACAGTGCAGTGTTTTTAATTTTTAAACATAGTTAAAATAGATCCACAAAGAGATATTTTGGCCTACGTCATCAATAACTTTGTAAAAAGTTCAAAAGTGTGTCTCCTTCTCTGTCTGATCCCTGTCAGCAGCGCTGCAGAGGCAGGAGAAAGGGGGCGGAGCCTGAGCAGAGGCAGGAGAAAGGGGGCGGAGCCTGAGCAGAGGCAGGAGAAGGGGGCGGAGCCTGAGCAGAGGCAGGAGAAGGGGGTGGAGCCTCAGCTACACACACGGGAGCAGATCAATATCAGTCAAATGATTTAACTCATAACATTTAAATAAGAATACAAGGTCATAGACAAACAAAAAAGGTTAAAGCTAAACTAAATACATATAAAACTAACAATAATAAACAAAGTCTGTTTTGTAATTTGCCTTGTTAAAATTCTGAATGAAACAAATGATGCAAATCATTTCAAAATCTCGTCTCGTCTCAATCTCGTAGCTTGTCTTGTTTTGTGAAAATCTCATCTCGTCCCATCCATAATATACAGTTGTACTGTATATATATCAACATGTCGTGGTTTCAAATAGAAATGAGAAAGATTGGGTGAAAAATAAACAGCCAAGTTTATATCTGTAGATTAATGTTGGCATCTAAAGAGTTGTACTGAGGGTTTTATTTTGCTTGTTTTATTTAGCTTTGACTAAAATAGATTTGACAACAATTTGCAGAAAACTGAAAGTTTGTCTTAGAATGTCCTTCTGTAAAAACCTCAAAGTCTGTAAAGTCAATATGAGTTTGTAAGAGCGACTTTACAAACTCATAAACTTTATGGATGAAGTGGATAAGAAAACACCTTAAAGAGCAGAAGTGAAAATGATGTCTCCAACATAAACAAATGAGTCTGTACTTTAGAGAGACTGTGGCTGTGGGTATTTTCCAGACTCTGACTGTATCTTCACTAATCTTTTCTCTGTGGGGGAGTGAGCACAGTAGAGCAGGCTGGTGTTTGGTGAGGTGCAGCGTGGGCACAGTTTTGTGGGTAATGGTCCTGAACATGGGGACTTTCCCGTCACACACTGCAGACGCTCACAGAGGGAGAAAAATCCCCCTGTGACTGTGCTGACGTTTCTGTGTACAATACTTCACCTACATCTCACTCTTATCTCATGTCTGCATCTCGCTGCCTTTTCTGGAACACAGCCTGTAAAGTACATATGACTTCCATTATGTAGGCTGCGTTCACTTTTAGTAAAGCCACACACTACAGGCACAAGTGCACTTTATTTAATCCTTTTTCTTCATAGAGTTACATAGTACATTACAAAATCAGCTCCCACACAAAACTTAGCCTGATTTTGAAGGATTTTAAAGAGAAACTATCATGCAACATGTCATTATTCAAAAAAATCATATTCATCACAGTACATACATACATACATACATTCATACATTCATACATACATACATCATACATACATACATACATACATACATCATACATACATACATACATACATATACATACATACATACTTACATACATACATACATACTACATACTTCATACATCATACATACATACATACATACATACATACATACATACATACATACATACATACATTCATACATACATACATACATACATACATACATACATACATACATACATTCATACATTCATACATACATACATACATACATACATACATACATACATTCATACATACATACATACATACATACATACATACATACATACTTACATACATACATACATACATACATACTTACATACATACATACATACATACATACATACATACTTACTTACATACTTACATACATACATACATACATACATACTTACATACATACATACTTACATACATACATACATACATACATACATACATGCATACATACTTACATACATGCATACATACTTACATACTTACATACATACATACATACATACATACATACATACATACATACATACATACATACATACATACATACTTGTTTTTCTATCTTAGTGAGGACCTTCATAGGCATAATGTATTACCCAGCCCTTACCCTAACCTTAACCATCCAAACTAACCCCCTAGCCCTAACCCTAGCCCTATTCCTAAACTTAACCCAATTCTAACCCTAACTCTAAAACCACATCTTGACCCTCAAACAGGCCAAAACAGGTCCTTCAGAAAGTGAGGACCGGCCAAAATGTCCTCACTTCCCAAAAATGTCCTCACTCTGTTGGTTAAAAACTCAAAACGGTCCTCACTAAGATAGAAAAACAAGTACATACATACATACATACTTACATACATACATACATACATACATACATACTTACATACATACATACATACATACATACATACATACATACTTACATACATACATACATACATACATACATACATACATACATATTTACATATATACATAGATTAAAAGAATAGAAAATGATTATTATTATTTCTATTATTGTTTTATTTTTATTTATTTATTTATATTTTCTATTCACTTAAAATGTGTTAAAGTTCATATGACAATTGACCTTTCGCCGAGCCCCGCCCCAAAACGGCTTTTGTCCAATCAAACATCCTAGCAACCGTTGCTATGTAAATATGGTCCGTCAAACCTTGAGCTCCAAACAAGATGGTGAAGCGATGCGCCTATGGTTTATGTAAACCGGACCGCAGATACCCCGAAATATTGACCGGAGGAGTTGTGTTCTTTCCATTTCTAACGCCGAAAACAACTGGAGCAGTGCCTACAATAGATTAACAGAGCGGACGGCTCGGGGCAGCTCCTCTACCAGCGAAATATATGGAACAAATGTCTGCTCAAAGGTCAAACTAATGTTTAACTATAGCTATGGACTTACTGTTGTTAGATCTAGAGGCAAGAACACAAACTAGACCCAAGTTATGAGGACGAGGATATAACTGCAGAAGTTACGCTGTAAGCTGCTACGTTTAGCGAGCCTCTTAGCTTTAGCCAACACTAGCAGGTTTAGCTCGCTAACATAGCCTCGTAAATGAACAATATTCTTGCAATAGAGAAAATAGACCGTAACACATGAAAGTGAACTTACCCGGCAGTGCAAGAGCAGGACAAGGCTGTGCTTGTTGTATTTGAGGAACGTTAAAGATCATGGGTTTCTCTGATTTAGCTTGAGACCAGTAGCATTAGCCTCCATAGAGTTACGTCCCCTCCGTTGCGTATTTTAATGTTTTTTTTTTAAACTTTGTTTTTATTAAGAATTTACATTTTTAGGCATTCAGTGACTCAATGTAAAGCAAATTATACTCAAGTCAAAACATAACAAAAATAAGAAAAAACAAAACAATACAATGGCCATCAAGCAAATATCAACTCTAATGTTAAGATTGACATTCTTTAGACAAAAAAAATAAGTAGTAAATTGTATATGTGACAAATTACAGGTGTTTATAACATCTCCATTTGTACCAGTAAAGATGTCTCTTTTCCGCTGTGTGTCTTAAGGAAAATGTTAATCGCTCCATCATATATATCTCGTCTACAATAGAAGACCATTCAGTTGTTGTTGTAACCATTTACGTGTTATTGCCTTCTTGCTGGCGGTTAGCAGTATTTGGACAAGATAACGATCTTTTTTCCTCATTTGTGGGATGTTGCCTAAATAAACACACAAAATGTTTCCTCCAACTGTATACCTGTGCTTGTTTTAACTGCTTTCATAATCTCTGTCCAGTAGAGGGCAATCTTCAGACATTCCCAGAAAATGTGAAAGTGTCCCACTGATGATGTCCCACATTTCCTCCAACAGTTACCCTGTACAGCAAGTTTAGTCTGGTGTTCTTTAATCGTAGGGGTGATGAAATAGCGCATTGTGTTTTTCCATGTGTATTCTCTCCACAGATCTGAGCTTGAGGTAGTGGTGATAGTCTTACAGATATTTAACCAATCATCATCTGTTATTTCAATACTTGCTTCCACTTCCCATTTGTTCTTAATGTATACACTATACAGTAGAACAATGTTTACTAAATTGTAATGCTGAATAGATGGATGAAATTTGTCTTTTAACATTAAGTTTTCCTTTGCAAGCTTGTAACATTAGTTCTATTATTGCATTGTTTCATTAGTGTTGGATCTAATATTTAGATTAAAGTGATGTCTCAACTGAAGATATCTAAAAAAGTCATTTTTCTCCAAATCATATTTATCTACTATTTGTTGAAAATTATTTAAATCCTTTCCAGATGTTAATTTCCAGTAAGCAGTAATGCCTTTACTGCACCAGTATTGAAATCTACTATCAATTTTGAGAGGAGGAAATTCAGTGTCATAAGCAGGCCAGCGCAATATTCTCGCATTTCTTTCAACTGCATCATTTTTAAGTTCCTTAAGCCAGATATTTATTGGTGTTTTTATGCAATATGATGTTTTTTGCAAAAGTAATTGTAACTTTTGTTTATCTCCTGCGTATTTTAATGTTTTGAATAAATCCCTCCACTGCATAGTGAACCCCTTTTGCCTCGATCTAGAGGATGTCGCGAAAAATTGCTTTAAAAAAGTCACTAACGTGAACAGGTGAACTTCTGTCTGTCATTGAAGTCTATGGCACTCTGTCATATTGACGGACGTAGCAACAGTAACTGAGGGGGCGGGGCTCGGCGAAAGGTCAATTGATTGTTTTGTCTTAGTTTGGTGTGAGAGTCTTATGGTCAATAATTATATTAGTTTAACTATTATTATAGTTGATATAGTTGAGTAAAACAAATCCTTGAACGTATCATCAAAAAGCACCAAAGCAAAGACAATTCACACACATCTGACAGTTTCCTGGAGATTAAACAATCCTTTATACCAGCTTGTCAAAGCCTGATTTTGTCAGCTCTCAGAAGCTAAGCAGGTTGGGCCTGGGCAGTATTTGGATGGGAGACCACTGAGGAGCCTTAGGTGCCACAGTTGTGTGAACAGAGGAGAAACAAGACAAGACACTTCACCCACATTGCCTAGTCTAGATCTGGTGTGAGTGTGAATGATTATTGGTGGTCGGAGGGGCCGATGGTGCAATTTGACAGCCTTGCTTCTGTCAGTCTGCCTCAGGGCAGCTGTGGCTGAAATAAACGAATAATGCAGAATGTGAAGTTTCTTTGGGTGTTATGAAACGTGCTGTATAAATCTAATGCATTATTATTATTATTATTATGATTATTATTATTATTATCATTAGCTTTTGTGTTAAATACTATAACATTATAATATTACTATACTATAGAGGTTATGCAGGTGACATCACAGCATTCTAAATGTTCATGCTGAGTGGCATCAATACATGAGAGTTAATAGAGAGAAAGCACATTTTCTCTGTAAGAGTTCAATAAACAGCTAAAACAGGAAAAATAAACTACAGTTTGATAACAAATTCAACCCACAACAAGTCTACTGAGCACTGGGTTTGTAACTGACATGTAAACAGAGAAAATCAAGTCAACAGTTGTAGCAAAATATGCTAAACTTTAGCTTCTCACATTTATCAGACATTAAAATCACACACAGTTGAACTTATTACCTTTTTCTTCTTAAAAAAGATGTTTTTGAGTCGGTTTGTTGCAGTTAAAATGTCCTAAATCATCAACTGTTTTAGCAGACAAACTTGCAGCTAACAAGCCGTTGCCACGACAACAAAGAAATACATTGAAGAAATGCCACTCATTCTAAATGTTGCTAAGCAAAATGATGTCAGTGCAGAACCTCTATAACATTTTGTGTTAGTATTTAACACAAAATGTTGAAAGATGTATATTGTCTAATCCTCACATGTGTCATTCATGTGGATTTTGGCCCAGATTTGGAATGTTTGCTAGGTAACGGTTGTGGAATTGCCTCTATCTTTTGGTTCATGTAATATAACTGACTTTGTGTTTGTGTAAATGTTTTTCAGGCCTGGGTGACTCCTGTGTTTGCCGAACAAAACCCTGTGAACAAGGACACTATGATGGAGGTGAAGCTGGAGCCCGCAGGCCTGTCCCACAGCCTCTGCTCTGTGTCTGTGTCCACCGTGAGCACAGAACACCTTCTGTCCCAGTGCCTGGTCACTTCTGAAGAGCTGAGAGAATTGCTATGTGACCAAGCCGTGCTCCACACACAGCCACAGAACACACATTTGTATCTCAGCTCACTGAACTTCCTCCAGGAGCTCGGAGATGAGATGTTGTCTGGAAGTGATTACCCAGTCATAGATCTGGACACCATAGACAGTGGCTTTGAAGAGTGCAGCAGTCCTCCAGTGACTGGCCCCAGTGCAGAGCAGCTCTGTGGACTGCACAACTCCAACTATGTCAAACAGTATGAGCCCTCATAGAACACTGTGAGTGGATATGTCTGTGTGTGAGTGTGTGTGGGACTGTGGACGTCTGCTGGTGTGTACACTGAACGAGGTGTGTACGCTGGAACAGACACTGGTGCGTGCACTGGAACAGACACTAGTGTGTATGTACGCTTGAACAGACACTGGTGCGTATGTACACTTGAACAGACACTGGTGCGTATGTACGCTTGAACAGACACTGGTGCGTATGTACGCTTGAACAGACACTGGTGCGTATGTACGCTGGAACAGACACTGGTGCGTATGTACGCTTGAACAGACACTGGTGCGTATGTATCCCTGAACAGACACTGGTGCGTATGTACGCTTGAACAGACACTGGTGCGTATCTACGCTTGAACAGACACTGGTGCGTATGTACGCTTGAACAGACACTGGTGCGTATGTACGCTTGAACAGACACTGGTGCGTATGTACGCTTGAACAGACACTGGTGCGTATGTACGCTTGAACAGACACTGGTGCGTATGTATCCCTGAACAGACACTGGTGCGTATGTACGCTTGAACAGACACTGGTGCGTATGTACGCTTGAACAGACACTGGTGCGTATGCACACTTGAACAGACACTGGTGCGTAAAACTTTATGAACAGAAGGCTGGTGCGTAAATGGTTATTAACAACTGTAACAGAAAATCAAACATATCAAACCTGTTGGTTCTGTCTTTATGAGTCTACGCCCTTATTTATGAACTTGTTTTATTCTAAGCAGAGAATGTTCCAGCATTTAACAAACCTGTATTGTGTTAAGCAGGTGTCACCACCAAGACAAGGTACGGGTTCAGATGAAGTATTATTCCTATTCTAAAAAATGCTCCTCATCAAAGACACAGCTGAAGTTTTGTCTGTGAGGGATCTTTTATTCCTCCCAAAACACCATCTGAATGCCCTTGATCATGTATAGATCTGAGATCGTCTGCACTGTTTTAGGTCCATAAATCACCCAGAATTGTTTTTGAACATTTCTGCAGCTCGAGAACATCAGACAACTTAACTCTATTTAGTCAGTAGATAGAGCTCTAATTCAATTATCATGCTTCACTCTTTTTATTGGTTCTGTGCATGAGATTACAAAGTAGCAGCGACGTGCGGTCAGGGGAGGCAGGTGAGGCAGTGCCTCACCAGTCCAAATGGGGAAAAAAATACTTGATGTCAATAAGACTAAATATTATATTTTTTGTATGTAAAATGTTTCGTATTTGTCAGATTTAGTTGATTTCGTGTGATTTTCACTGAGTTTTGTGGTTAAAACCCCCAAAATCTCCAGGACTTGCCAATATAACGCAGGTCTACAGCGCTGAGGCTCGCCTCACTCAGACCTGAGCAGCTACATACACAATGAACAGGGCGCGTTCATGCAGCGCGTGCACTCACTGTTTCTCCACCAAAAGCGATAAAATGTGTTTGGAGACGTACTTTTTCGAGTGCTTTGTCTTCTAATTGTCAAGAAAGAGAATATTATGTGAAAGTGAGCGCTTTTAGTGACTTAATTTGACAGTAAACGGAGTTTATGCAAAGCCCAGATGAGGCACGCCTCACGCTCCAGCTCTGCTTACGAGGGAAATCTGGCGGCTTTCTACGGCCAAAATACGATTAATACGATTAAATGTGTCTGTGTTAAACGTCATTGTGCGGTTAAACAAGCCTTAAGCAACTATATAAATCCTCATGAACAAATATTTAACAGCAAAGGTCTAAAAAATCGTAATAATCTGTCCCCAACTATTGAACAGTGGCAGTCATTAAGACTCCCGCACCGCAGTGACGTCATCAGCTGTTTAGCTCAGATGGATGAGAGAGTGATCCGCGGTGCAAAGGGTCTGGGCATCGAAACTCGCGGCAAAAATATTTTTTTCTCATCCTTAATTTTGCGTGTAGAGACAAAATAGTCACATGAGATTACATGCTTCTATTTGATATACACGTCTGCAAAGTAAATAAAAGGCATCCTGAAGTGAAAATAAGCAACTAGACCTGTGTGGTTCACAGTGCCTCACCAGTTGGAAATCCCACCGCACGTCACTGCAAAGTAGGAGTATTCAGAAACATGTTTGAAGGAAGAAAACAACAGAAAAAATGCATCATATTTGGCCTTTAAAGTGGCACCATGTAACTTTGTGGAGGTGAAATGTCATTTGCATAGTTCAATAAAAGAAAAAAAAAAGTTAAAACCATACTTTGAAACATTCTTAATGGAGACCAGTGCATTTCATGTCATCACATTTGGAAATGTCATTTTGAATCAAAGCAACTGTTTCTATGGAGCAGCTTTAAGTGACTTTTGTTAGACATTGTTTCTTACACTTGAGTATGATTTTACTGTTTGGATACATCATCATGAAATGATGCTATTGTAGGATTGGATTTCTTAGTGCCATGAAACAGAATGCTGAACTAAAGCCTGAATACAGAACTGTTATGGTACGTTATTAACCTTTTCTAATCAAAAGCATAAAAAGCACAGAACATGTGTGACTGGGACTTAACCTGTCGCTCCACAACAGTAAACGCTTGAATGCTGGAAATAGGTTACGTCTCAGGCAATGTTTTCTCAAAATTTTCTTGAGTCTGAGCAAACAGGCAAGCTCCCTGGGCAGACCTTCGAACGGCTGTGTGCTATTTCAAATGCATACATATATATACATTTCTTTCTCACCCTGTGCGGGTGGTCTCACTTTCCAAGCTCGGGTCCTCTACCAGACCCAAGAAGCTGAAGGTTCTGCGCAGTATCCTTGCTGTTCCTAGGACTGCACTTTTCTCATCCAGTTTGGGGGTCACGGCCCCAGTGCACCGACCACCACAGCACCACTGTTGCCTTCACCTTCCAAGCCTTCTCCAGCTCTTCTCTGAGCCCTTGGTATTTCTCTAGTTTCTCATACATACATACATACATACATACATATTTACATACACACTTACTTACATACTGTTGTTAATTTTATGTGTTTTGTGTGCTCAAGCCGTTTAGTGTTAATCTACTAGTCATTGTACATTAAATAATGTACAATGACTAGTAGTCACATGTGATGTCAGCAGCAGTGTAATCATAACAATGTCTTGTGTGATGCTTTACAATAAAAGGAAGGTCAGGAGTACGGGAACATCAGTGGTGAACTCAGGCAGAAGCTCACGCACTCCTAGCAAGTAAATTCAACAAGTGTGTGGCCTCTGGTTTGTTCTTTAATGATTGAGTCTTTGGGTAAATTCCCTGACATAAATTGGTCCTTTGGAGCCGGATCGCAACGCTACTCCGTGGAGGGTGATCAACGGTGGCTGAAGACTGTGCACAGCCGAGGTGAAAAGCCAAACCTCGAGCAAGACCACTTTTCTACGTGGCCAGTCCACGAGGATCATCCTTTGCGGGACAGCAGACGCGATTCGAACGAAAAACTCCAGAGCAACATGTAACCCCTGCAAATAGCAGAAATATAAACTCTATTATTATTTTTATTATACTCTGCCCTGCTTTATAAATAAGCCGCTCTGAGTTCACGCGAGATTTCGGCGCCTTCCCGCGGGAGTTCAGTGGTCACGTGATGCACGTGAGTCACATGACCAAGTAGTTTTAATCATTGCGGTTCATTCAGTCTCGAGGCATGGGGGAAGCCACGTAGGGGCTGCAGCAAGGTTAGTAGCTAATTTAAAACTCAACTAAACTTATTTTCTTCTGTGTGAACTAGTGATGGGCAAATGGCGCTTCATTGTATACTCGAACCATTTGCCAGGTGTACCGAAACATGAGCCGGAGCTTCGCAGAAGTGGTTCGTTAGCTCTTCCGCGCCATCTTGTGGTCAAATACATGTATGCATGTAAAATGAAACCGTGTCATGAACAAATAAACGCTGATATTATTGAAAATTAACCAACAATACTGTATTTAGTAGTTAACTGTATAAATGTTTGCATTTCATCTGTTTATTTTTCATTTCTAAAATAACATCCAAATTCAGACACAATTGATCAAAAAAGTCTTGTCTTGAGTTGGGCTCGAACTCTCAACCTGCTGCACCTCAAGTAGACGCTGAGCGTGTTGAGCTATAACGGCGCTCGCATGAACACCACCCAAAATCTATTCATCCTTACATACACACCAGAAGTTTTTTTTAATTGATAAACGGGGTCTAAGCTTATTTTTTCATTGAGAATCTTTAATGTTTGTTAAAACAAGGTCCAACATAAACCAGCCCAGGTCTATAAAGTGTCCCAGATCCAGGCTCTGCTGCGGATCACGAGGAGATCCTTTTGCTTCAACACAGCTCGGCCCAAATGAACCACTTTCCGAACCACTTCAGCCAAACGGCGCTTCATTACGCGCTGATGACGTCACTCCCTGAAAACAACACAAGCTCCGGTACGCGCTTCACTCCCCTCCCACCAGGAAAAGCTCGAAGCGTGTACCGAAGCGTCGTTCATTTCGCCCATCACTAGTGTGAACATCACCTTACAATGTGCAAACCTTTATAGATGTGTGTGGACGAAATCCGAGCCGTCTGAAGCGTGTGACGCGCTAGATTAGTCACTACGAATTGGTAAGTCCAATGCTAACTCGGCGCTAGCCGCGCTCCATTCATTTTAAATGGTTAGCTTAGCATTAGCTTAGCATATGATGCTAACCCCATTGTTTTGTTATGGGCGCTTGTTAGCTTCATGCTGTGCTAACAGTAGCTTGTTTACGGCGTTTTGCAAAGCCACAACGAAGTTTTGATAGTTGTTAAAGTAACCATGGTTCTATGAAACACGTTTATTTGTTTAATGAAATGTATTTACAATTGTATGAAATTAGAGTGCACTTTTGATGCCAATTTGTACTTTTAAACATTTTGAGCATTTTTGATCGAAGTTTATTATTGTGATCACTAGCAGCTAATTTACTGGTCCTGTTATCCATACAGGCCTGGGGCCTCATTTATAAAGCTTGCTTACGCCTTACGCAGTGCGTAAACCTCCCTCTGCGCCAAAGGTGGTATTTATAAAAGCTCCACTAGGCGCAGGGTTTTGCTCAGCTCTGCGCAAACTGGAACCCATGCGTGCGCTGTACGCAAAGGCTGGAGACACGAGGAAAAGACGACACTCGTGGAGAGAAGCAGAAGTGATGAGAGTTTGAGGAAGTGTTTGATGGAGGAAATCATCATTTTATACAAATATACATTTATATTTCAGCCTTAAAGCAGATGTTGACCAAACACAGACAAGGGCTGTTTATTCCTCTCATTTTTATTTACAACACATGTATGTAAGCCCGTGCGCTCTCGTGCACAAGGTCGTGGCTCTCGTGCGTGCGCGTGTGTTGATTATGGCTCTAATACCAGAGAGAACGCCGCTGAATCTATGAACGTATTTATGAAACAACGCTCAGACCTGAGAGAAAACTCCCTCAGCACATTAGCTATTTTGTTTAATAAATAAAGCCTCGGACAAGACGCAGGTCCAACTTTTTATGCAGCACGCGGCAGAATGTAGATAGGCAGAAATCATTCTGACACAACGCGCGCCCCACAAAGCCTGCCCAAACCGGGGTGGACCAAAGGCGAGTCATTTTATTAATTGGTGACGGGGAGCTTTGGAGCACCTACCCATATCTGTCTAAGTAAAGGAAATGTCTTAAGTGTCTGTGCCACAGACGCGCACAGGCAAAGAAGCAACAGGAGTTTTACGTCCCGTTCTCGCCTGTAACGCTGTCAATTCTCTGGCTCCAGGGTATTTCCCTCTCGCTCTTTGGCTCGTTCAGGGAGGGCATCCGTGTCACCCTCGCGCTCATGAGCCTCGTTTCATTCATTCAGACTTCCGCGTGCACGTGTATAGGCCTATGTGAGTGAACGAGGCCAAATCTCACGCACATTCTGTTAAACACATCTGATTCATTCAAAACGTGAGCCTAATTTGAGGGAGAAGAGTCTTTCATTCACTTTTTATTCTAGTGTAACCGGTGTAGGCCCACACGAGGGACCAGTATGGAGAAGTGTGTGGTGGTATGGGATAAACTCACTCCCCTCAGGTATAAGAAGCCACAAACAATCTGAGCTAAGGGGAGCGTTCCCTTTAGCTCAATGAGTTTGTCGGTCGACTGCCCCGCGGGAGACCCGGGTTCGACTCCCGCTCAGGACACAACACAACGCAGAGAGGCAAAAACCCACACCGGTCACACTAGTAAATCCCCTTGTGTGACAGCCAGCGCTGCTGCTGCTGCTGCTTGGTCCGTCTCCGTCTGACTCCTCCCTCTTTGCCTTTCCCCGTGTGTCAAACCCACTGATTATCGCCTCATGTCTATTAAAATATTATTCATGAGTCACCTTTCATGGTGAATTGGAGGTGTGGAGAGGGCGTGGCCTGTGTGGAGAGGGCGTGGCCTGTGTGGAGAGGGCGTGGTCTGACGCTGCTTCACGAGCGCAGATTCTAGAAGCAGGTGGGATCTATAAAGCACAGATTGCGTGGAGGAGAGCGCACGGAGGCTTTTATAAATATGGAGTTTGCGTGGCGCACGCCACCTGTGGCCACTAGGTGTACGCACTTGCTCAGCAAAAATCCTACGCAAACCTTTATAAATGAGGCCCCGGGTCTTTTTTCTTTGTTCCTGATTCAAACAAACGATGGCGAGCTTACCCAACCAGGAACCTGAACTCATCAACAATCAACTGCTCCGCCTGTGCGGTAGGAGATAAAAACTCTAAGCCCAATGCCCCCCATTGCTTTCACACTCACACACACTGCTGCTATTGAACTTTTGCACTTTGTCCACAAAGGACATTGGACTCTTTTCCACTGGACTTAATAGTTTCTCATGAACATTACATGGACAATTTGCCCTATCACAGGGGCCAACAAATAATGAACTGTGGGGTTTTCTGTGGTTTTTGGTTTGATTTCATGGACAATTGAATGCTGCTTCGTGACATATTGATTGATCGATTATTTGATTGTTTGATTACTTGAATGCTACATTGCTGCTCACTGATATTCAATCTACTGATTATTTAAAGCGCTTTTGAAATGTTAATCATGTTTCTACCAAAGGTCATGACCTACAATGTATATATGTAAATAATAATCACTTTTTCACTTTATTACAAACTCAATACAAACATATTTGCATTTAACTTTTGGTTCTTTGTTTTATTACTGCATTTTTATCCCTCCTAGAGCGAACTCTACATCTCCTGATACTAGTCCATCCATCATTATTAATTACAACTTTACAACTGTATTATTACATCACACATTTGCCACTTACATTGCTAAGGTTCTCAAACTCCTAATTCACATATTACGAGGTAAATGCTACAAACACTTGTAAGTAGAAATTCATTCTGTATGAGACCCAGGACTGGTCAAAACGACATTGTTAGATAAAGCAAATTCTAACTGGGTGAATTGGGAAAATAGACTGACTGAGTAGATAAATCGAGGGAAGACTAACGGACCTTTTTGGACTTTTTTTTTTTTTCTGCCATAGTGTCTATGAAAGGAAAACTAAAACCAGTCACAGCGGTGATAGGACACCCAGTCAGGTCCCGCCAGGGGCAATAGGTCAATGGTAGAAGCTTGGGCCTGAGGCTGTGACTAGGGCACATATCTAAAGAAAAAAGATAGGCCTATAGTTTTGAGCAATCACTACAGAAGTGCCCAATTGATGAATTAAAAGGACATTTGTTAATACACAATAAGCAGAAAGGAAGAACTAAAAATAAACTAAAGATTAGGTGCAGCAGCCCAGAACCTTGCCCCATCCGCGCATCCACTAAACACAGACCAAGGGAGGGACGAAATTAGGAGAACAGAGGGAGGAGTGAAGAAAAAAAACAGTGTCCCTGTGCAGGGAACACACCCAGACCTAACGCAGCTCACCCAGGAAACCCCTCCTGCTTATATAGGAACTATCTAGATATAAAGTAAGAGAATGGTACACTCAGATGGGAGCAGAAAAAGTTTTACTGTTTCCAGAAGGAAAAAAAAAATTGTAGCCTATGCTATTACCACAAACAAATACCTACTAAAATAAAATAAAAAAATGCCTTTTAATTTACACAGACAGCCAAAATGCTTTCAATGCAGTACATGTCTTTTGACGCCAGTGGCAGCAGAGAGAGTTCAACACCACCACAGGTAAACAAGTTGTGCACAAACAACTTCTTGAATATCCAACTACCAAAGAAACTAGCAAAATGTAAATGTGAGGCCCAAAATAAAGGATTGGCAGATATTAAAGCTAAATAAAAAGCTTGTGGAATATACACCAAAGAAACAGTAGCAGATACTAAAAGTATTTTGCAGATAATGCAGGACCAAGCAAACACATCAGAAAGGAAAAGTTGGTTCAGAAAAGATGCCGTTCTAAAAAATTAAATATATGTAAGAAGCAAATGAAAAAACATTTCTACCAAAATCAATGTTTAAATGGGCAGCAGAATTGAGCCAGAGTGTGTCATGTCTCGACAGGAGGGATTATGAGGCAATACTTTAAAACAATAGAATTTAATACCTACTCATAATTTTGTAGACAGTGTTTATTAGACCTAAGAGAGGCAGCTCTCCTGATCCAACTTATCCCTACTCAAACTATACATATGGATTTTATTCATTTAAATAAAGTACAAGGCATGGAGTACTGTTTAGTAATAATAGATGTATTTTCAAGATGGGTTGAAATTAGAGCTGTGCAATATATAGATAACATCGTGAATGTGGTTTTCAAGATATCCGAATAAATGTAATATTGAATATCATGTATAGTTCAAATTGACACAAAAAGAACCCCGTAAGAATAGAAAATAGAGAAAATAATGCTAGAAATTTTCAACTTAAAATGTAATATGTCTGCACTTGTGTGATTCATTTACAAACATTTCACATTGTTCCTGTGACATCCCAGCATTTTCCAGACCAATAATACTCCACACAGATGTTTGTAGCACAAACAAATCCGGTTCAAAGTCAGTTTTGTTGTAATACAAAAGTGATCGGGTCTAGCCACTAAAGGAAATCATCCGATTTTTCTAATGTTTTTGTAGTTATATTTTTCTAGACTAGTGTTTGTAGATTAGTTTTTGTCTTTTTGATTGTTATCTTTCTGTTATATTTTTGGTAGTTTTTGTAATATGTTTTTTATATAGTTTAGCTCCTTATTTTTGTTTGGCCTGGTGGGACCGGTGGTCACGTTTTCGTTTTTCTTTTGCTATAGGATTTAGTTGGGGTTTTGTTTTATAGTTTAGGGGCACTGGCACCGGCTTCTACGGCTCTGTGTAGAGTTGGCTCCTTGCTGCGCCCGTTTGTTCTTTTTAGCCGGCCCACCAGTCCGGTTTAGTTTGTTACTTTTTAGTATGTTTGGGCACGAGGTTCTTTTAAGAGTTTTGTTTTTCTTCTCAAAAATAACTAAAACATTTAATAAATAAAAAAAAAGCCCCATGTAAACACATTCCCACCTTTGATATGCCAGAAATCATTAGAAGTGAAACTTAATGTGCACATTTTGCCACCTGAAGGAAAAACACTGACATTTTTTTGAAACTTTGTATGGAAGACCATACAGAATACCTGACCTGGACATTAACTCAAGAAAAACATCTGACTCTGTACCTGACCTCGCTCGGTACATGAGGGAAACTTTGCTTGCCAGAGACAGTGCTGATAACAATAAACTGCCGGATCTCCCATTTTCTCCACAGCAACATCAACCTGTCCAAATTGGAGAACTGCTGCTCATCAAAGTGATCAAAAGGAAGTCCTGGACCAGTGAAAGGTGGGAAGGACCACACCCCGTGTTACTGACCACTCCCACAGCTGCTAAGGTCGAGGGGAGGAATGGATGGATCCACCTGAGTCACTGTAAGTCCAGAAACCTCGACGCATAAGAGAGACGCAGGACCTCGCACTGATAAGCAGAGACTCTGGCCTCATTCATGAAATCTGTGCGTAACTTTCACTTAAGAAGCGCTGATTCACGACGAGTTCGTAACGAGCCAAATTCCTTCCTAACAGGCTTCACACCAAATTCACCAAACTCCAGCTACGAACAGTTATTTACATAAAATGAATAATGCATACTTCCTTATATGGTAAAAATGGGCCGGCCGCAGCGCGTCACCGACAAGACTTGGAGCTGTGGAAATGAGGAAGAAGCTGCAGCAGCGCGTCTGCCCACTTTCACTGAGTTAATACTTCAGCGTCTTTTAAAAATGTCCAAACCACATGAACACCAGAGAAACAGATCAATCACAAATGTAAAAAAACACTGGGCTTGCCGTTTTTCGCGTTCCGTCGGTAGACGAGGTGGGGGGAGGGGGGGGGGGGGCTGCGGCTGGGGGGGACACAGAGGCTTTCTGGTTGGTGGTTCACAACTATTTTCTACAATCTAATTTGCAAAACAGACCTAACTAACACTCTGCAGGTATTACAATTTTTCGACGGACCATATAAAATTAATAATAAATCTAAAGAGTCATTTTTTTTCTACAGTTTTTTTGTTTGTTCTACTATTTTTACAAATGCAAAATACTATCATCATGTAGAAACAATTTTGATGAATGATAAAAATATCTAAACAGCTGATTTTGTTCTAGATGCCCAGTGTTCGTAGGATTGTACAGACAACATTTTCCGTTAAGAACATTTGTGAATGCCTAAATGTTTGTAAGGAGCCTAAGAACTATTTGCTCATTGAAGGCATGAACATGTTCGTTGCCTACCCATGTGGGTGACTGTCTTCAACATCAGCCTGATTATCTGGTGTAGCTTCAATCCCAGCTTGCAAAACCACAGTCTCAGAAAAGTGACAACGAGGACGTATGGTTACAATGTAAAAGTGATGCTCTCCAGAGGAAAGGGTGTTATGAGTTTTTTTCTGTAAATTAGAGACTAAGACATTTGTGTTTACATGCGGGTCTAGAGGGACACACAGACACACTCATTAATTGCAACGGCACACTCACCTTACAGTTTTTTCAATCGTTTTGGCTCCAAAGTCAAGATAATTGAACACACTTCAAACTTAACATCCAGGATGTAAAACACATTCTACTTTACTACAACAGTAACATCATGTCTGTCTTCACTCTTTGCTTAACTCCTCACACAGTGTTTTGTAAAACCTTACACACAATGAGCTTCCTTAACTCTTCAGTCACTGCTGTTAACTATGTTTTATAACTCAACTTTTGCTCCAAGTGATGTTTTCATGGTTCAATCACCTGACAATGAAACATGAGCTGTGACTCTTCTGACAAATTAATCTGTCCATGAACACAACTCTATTAGACATAGAGTTACATTGTTTTAGAGCATCAAACAGACAAGAAGAAGTGTGAAGAGGACATGGAGACAGAGACAGAAGTGTGAGGAAGAGGACATGGACACAGAGACAGATGATTTAGCCCAGTGTCAGACACTTCACTGTGGTTAGACAGGAACACACTTTTAGCTCGTCGAAGTTTTGTGTTTTATTTGACCATGTTCTTGTTTCACAATTCTGAATATTTTTGTTTCACAATCTCCTTAATTTCCAAAATATTCTGAAAAATAAATTGATATCATGTTGAAATAAATTCCAAACAGTGTTTAAGTGGTAAAGGTGAAAGTGAATCCAGTGTTGTTTTTGTTTCATGTTTTACACAAACAGTGCAGATAGAGATGAGTTTCTCATTTTAACCACAAAGTGTTATTTTCACAAAGGTGTCAGGAGTTTTGCACAAAAAGTGTACATGTGC
Source organism: Mugilogobius chulae (assembly GCA_038363315.1). Lineage (NCBI taxonomy): Eukaryota > Metazoa > Chordata > Actinopteri > Gobiiformes > Gobiidae > Mugilogobius > Mugilogobius chulae. The sequence goes on along the minus strand of CM076413.1, from coordinate 8,412,060 downwards.
AATCATTCTAAATGTTTAGACAAATGAGTGATAAATCTGACTGAATATGTAGAGGTTTTACCATATTTATCACAATTTCCAAAAAATGTGCCAAAGCGATTAAAAAAAACTGTAATAAGAAAAGGCAGATATATCAGGGAGGGCCTTTTAACTTGCTCCTATTAAGAGTGTTTGACAAAATGTTGAAATACAATTAGCTGAAGAACGTGAAGTCTTGCTAGCTCCCCTGAAGTATAGTGACAATATGAAGACAACTGTTTAGATACTGTATACGCTAAATGAAAAAACTATGAAGATTTGCTTAGAAGTTATAAATATCTGATGGAAAGCAATATTGATCAACAGCAGGGAATGTTATTAAATGTATGTGTTTTGTGTGCTCAGCCGTTTAGTGTTAATCTACTAGTCATTGTACATTAAATAATTATCAAGATTGCTTTGTATTTTGTACAAACTGTGTGTAACCAATAAAGTCATCAGAGATATTTATTAGAGTCAGTATAGTATAGTGAAAAAGGATGAACCTGACACGGCCTGCCGTACTTTTTATTTTCTATTTTTTTGTTAGCTTGACCCTAAGGGTCAATATTAGAGGGTCTGCTCGGCCGGAAATATCGCGAAAAAAAATTATGGCTATTTTAGTGCAAACATCTTAATTTTTCGATAAAACATTTAAATATTCTGTATTTCTTACTGGATTGGGTTAGCTGTCAATAAATACATTCCTCATGCACAAAACACATGTAGTAATAAATTCAGTGAAAAAATATTTTTTTATTAATTAAATGCTAAAAAGTGTGTTTTTTTACGCTTTTTTCTCATATTTTCATCTTTACTTTGTTGGCAATAAACTTTTTCTTCAATTTTTGACATTAACCAATAGACATTCTTTTCAGCAAACAGTAAACTCAATCCACTGAAAAAATTATGATTTGGATACTGCTAATGTGCCATCAACAGGTTCAGAATCCCAATGGAATCCTATGGGCTTCTCTCACAGAACGAAAGACTGACATAGAGCCTAGAAGTCTGTTTAATTTTAACATAACTCTGTTTTTCCAAAGGAAATATATCACACAAGAAATAAAATACAAACAATTCACTTTATTATATAAATATTATATAAATGTACAACTATTAACAGAAACAGTGTTTAGAGTATGAATGTGGTGATGGATGATCAGGTTGGTACATGGCACATACTTCTCACCACCTGAGGATCCAGCAACAAGGTTTTTTACCAAATAAACTAAATAAATAATTAAATAATAATATTACATACTTGATCTACTTCATGACTATGTCTTCAAGTGCAGTTCAGTCCTTGAACATCTGTTGGGTTCTCGGTCACAGACAATGACACACTTCACAGTGACTCTTACACAGGAGCTTCTCAGGCTCACATGCTTTTCTTGCAGTGACAGTATTGGCTGAGTTCAGGGGCTTAACCTCTTTCAGCATCATGATTAGCATCAGTCTGACATTTACAAGTTACCTCCCAAAATCAGTGGCAGCTGGGTCGATAGGCAGAGTCATATGTGCCGCTTGTCGGAGAAGGTGTAATAAGAAGACATCTTCAGTAGATGGAAGGCACATGTCTTCTTTGATGCTCACAAACAGTTAATCATCCACTTCACAAGCACATTCATACTCGAAACACTGTTCCTGTTAATAGTTCTAAATGTATATAATATTTATTTATAATACAGTAAATTGTTTGTATTTTTTTTCTTGAGTGATATATTTCCTTTGAAAAAACAGAATTATGTTAAAATTAAACAGACTTCTAGGCTCTAATGTGAGTCTTTCGTTCTGTGAGAGAAGCCCATAGGATTCCATTGGGATTCTGAACCTGTTTATGGTTCCTTTAATTTTGGCTGGATTTTCCTAATTTTTTCAGTGGATTGAGTTTACTTTTGCTGAAAAGAATGGTCTATTGGTTAATGTCAAAAATGTAAGAAAAAGTTTATTGACAACAAAGTAAATATGAAATATGAGAAAACTGTGGGAAAAAAACACACTTTTTAGCATTTAATTAATAAAAAATAATATAGAAATGTTTTTAGATTATTTTTCACTGAATTTTATTACTACATGTGTTTTGTGCATGAGGAATGTATTTATTGACAGTTAACCCAATCCAGTAA
>CM076413.1:8272413-8407413 GCA_038363315.1 Mugilogobius chulae | reverse complement strand
TCTGTCTTTATGAGTCTACGCCCTTATTTATGAACTTGTTTTATTCTAAGCAGAGAATGTTCCAGCATTTAACAAACCTGTATTGTGTTAAGCAGGTGTCACCACCAGGACAAGGTACGGGTCAGATGAAGTATTATTCCTATTCTAAAAATGCTCCTCATCAAAGACACAGCTGAAGTTTTGTCTGTGAGGGATCTTTTATTCCTCCCAAAACACCATTCTGAATGCCCTTGATCATGTATAGATCTGAGATCGTCTGCACTGTTTTAGGTCCATAAATCACCCAGAATTGTTTTGAACATTTCTGCAGCTCGAGAACATCAGACAACTTAACTCTATTTAGTCAGTAGATAGAGCTCTAATTCAATTATCATGCTTCACTCTTTTTATTGGTTCTGTGCATGAGATTACAAAGTAGGAGTATTCAGGAACATGTTTGAAGGAAGAAAACAACAGAAAAAATGCATCATATTTGGCCTTTAAAGTGGCACCATGTAACTTTGTGGAGGTGAAATGTCATTTGCATAGTTCAATAAAAAGAAAAAAGAAAGTTAAAACCATACTTTGAAACATTCTTAATGGAGACCAGTGCATTTCATGTCATCACATTTGGAAATGTCATTTTGAATCAAAGCAACTGTCTCTATGGAGCAGCTTTAAGTGACTTTTGTTAGACATTGTTTCTTACACTTGAGTATGATTTTACTGTTTGGATACATCATCATGAAATGATGCTATTGTAGGATTGGATTCTTAGTGCCATGAAACAGAATGCTGAACTAAAGCCTGAATACAGAACTGTTATGGTACGTTATTAACCTTTTCTAATCAAAAGCATAAAAAGCACAGAACATGTGTGACTGGGACTTAACCTGTCGCTCCACAACAGTAAACGCTTGAATGCTGGAAATAGGTTACGTCTCAGGCAATGTTTTCTCAAATTTTCTTGTGTCTGAGCAAACAGGCAAGCTCCCTGGGCAGACCTTCGAACGGCTGTGTGCTATTTCAAATGCATACATATATATACATTTCTTTCTCACCCTGTGCGGGTGGTTTCACTTTCCAAGCTCGGGTCCTCTACCAGACCCAAGAAGCTTGAGGTTCTGCGCAGTATTCTTGCTGTTCCTAGGACTGCACTTTTCTCATCCAGTTTGGGGGTCACGGCCCCCAGTGCACCGACCACCACGGGCACCACTGTTGCCTTCACCTTCCAAGCCTTCTCCAGCTCTTCTCTGAGCCCTTGGTATTTCTCTAGTTTCTCATACATTTTTCTCCTGATGTTACCATACATACATACATACATACATACATACATACATACATACATACCTATATACATATTTACATACATACTTACATACTGTACATACATACCTATATACATACATACATACATATTTACATATAGCCTATACATAGATTAGGAGAATAGAAAATGCATGAATTATTTCTATTATTATTTTATTTTTACTTATTTATTTATATTTTCTATTCACTTAAAGGGCCAGTGATCCATTTATTACATTTACTGCTAAATGAATTCTAAAGCATTGAAAAATGTTATCTTTGATAAAAACATAAGTGTAATAGTTGCAAGATAGTGATAAATAGCCCCAACAACATTTTAATGAAGAAAAAAACAAAACAAAAAAAACAACCTAAGAACAAAATTAAAAATGACTTTTAAAATAAATTGAGAATCGTTTTTGAATCGAATCGTGACCCCAAGAATCAGAATCGAATCGAATCGCCCGACACTCAAAGATTCACACCCCTAATATAAATGTAAATCTGTTCTAATAAACCCATGGATTTAATACATTCAAAGAACCCCACAGTTGGATGCTTTGAAAGTTCTATTACTTTGTAACAAGAAAACAGCTGCTTTTCCCAAAGAAGCCCTCCTCTTTGAAAACAAATCCCTTTCTTTGAAAACGTCAATATTTGAATGTCTACATGTTCTTCATAGCTACAGTGGATTTGTGCAGAAATACAACATTGCTGTGAGTACTATTCCATCTGGTGTATGTACGTTCCTCAAAGGCTCAGACCCTCAGAGCCTGCTCAAACACTGGCTCTTCTAATGGTACAACTCTGTTTCAGAATGATGTGTGGTCTCTGCCACAAAATACTTTTGAACCAACACATTTAAAGACATTTCTTACAAAATATTGAATCAATTTGACCCAGTAAACCATTTCTTAGTCAAATTAAAAAAGACATTGATACTAGTTCATTTTGTAAGATGTTCTATCACCAAATGATTCTGGAAAGACATTCTCCTCACACAGATTCTACCTGCAAGTTGGACTATAAAGACATTCTTTTGGTTTTCAAATGAACAAAGTAAGTAAACATGAAGATAATAATACAAATATATACATGCACAGGCCTCTTTTATTGGGTTTAAATACTTACCTTCAAACTATTAAGTTGACAAGTCCTAACAAAAACCTCTGGCTGTGTACTAACTTGAATCTTATTTAAAAAAAACTGTTGTGCAATGTTTGAATGTTCAATTAGAAAAGAGGTGAAAGGTCAAGTAGAATCTGTGAGAAGAGACCCCTTGTTGTCCCCTGTCCTGTCCCGTCTGCAGTCAGTGTACAGTCTCTAATGTGACCAACACGCTCACTGTTTAGTGTCAAATAGATCAACTCTTATCATAAGATGAGTTTCTAAATGCTAACAGGGGATCTGCACAACTCTAGGTCATAAAAGTCACATTTCCTGATCTCACTTTGTCAGAATCTTCTCAAAAACATCCTCTGAGTTTCTATTCTTATTTGGTTGTTCATATTTTGTTCATTCATTGATCTTTATCTTAAGAAGCAGCATGTGAAGTCATGACTCGTCTAAGTTGTGCAGAAACCTGAGCTAAAACACAGAGAATTGATTGAGCATTTAAAGTTTGTATGGTAAGACTTCCCTCACCGTAAAGAGTTAAGTGAGAAGTATGTGAGCCCCGCCCCGCTGCTTCTGATTGGCTCACACTTTGGCTTAAAGCAAGTCCTGCCCACAGGCTGCTTGTGCAGAAGTTCACTTGGACAGAAGCATGGGTGAGTGGACTTTTTCTCTTTACACAGACGTAGGCAAACAAACACTTGTCATGTGTCAGGCACAAACACATGAGTGCACTTTGCAGTCATCATCTACATAACACAGAGTTTACTGAGTCTTAGTGCTGCTCCAGTCGGTGTTTGTGCAGAAGTGGGCTGAGCAGAGAGGAAGGAAGGCAGGGTTCACCTGAGGTCAGCCTTTGTTTTCACTTCTGTTCTTTTCGGATCCAAACACTCACAGATAAGGTCACTGACTCATGGAGATGGACTGCCTTCAGCTTTAGCTTTACAAACACTGAACTCACAGCTAATGTTTTAGCCACATTTAAAGTACTTTCAAAACACTGGAGTTTTGAGCAAAATGTGGAATGAAACATTGACTAGTGCACTGTACAGATAAACCAACTCAGGCCCAAGTAGCTTGGGCCTAATAATCACTTCGTGACATCACAGGGTAGAACAGAGCCATTTGCACGCTGGAGATACAGGCAGTCTGAGGCCCAACAGCTGTGGTCAGAAAACACACGTTGTCCAGTTAACTTTTTTCTCATGTGGGACTCTGGGACATTACAGGTGCTGAGAGATGACTTAGATTTAAAAGCAGAAGGCCTGAAAGTATTCTGCGATCATGGGTCAGTTGTGGGATGTGTGTGATGTCTGCAGCCGGCCAATCACAGCTCAGTGAAAGTATTTATGAGCACAAAACACCTCTCGTATTCAGTGAAGTGCAAAAGAGACGCCACAGCGGGTGAATGAAACAGCTGTGGTTATGTTGAAGAATACGTTTTTACATCATACATAAGATGGAACCTTTAAGAACAATCAGAAGAGAGCATTTGTGAGAGCAGGGAGCAGGTGGAGGTTTGCTCTGGTAAGAAGAGCAAAGGTTCGCCTCAGAGCTTGTGTGAAGGAGAGAAAGAAGGAGCAACATTCCAGAGCAATGGAGAGTGTGGAAAAGAAGAGAAGAAGCATGTGATGTCATGTGTATGTGGTAGAGTGTCTGCTAAAGTGAAAGGACGGAGATGAGCGCAGCGATACTGTTGAGTCTAGAGACTGTGGCACTGAGGAAGACAGGAGGCAGATGAAAATGGTGAGCTTCTCTCCGGATCAAAGATGAGGTCATGAGAGGGACGGCACATGTCAGAGAAACCATGTCCAGAGGAGGAAGAGTGAATACACTGGCAGGAGGCCTGAAGGAAGACCAGAGGATGAGTGAAGAAAGAAACGATCAGAAGACATGGTGAGACAGAGGCGCAGAAGAAGAACCTCCGCTGTGTCATGTTACAGACTATTTGACTTTTCTAAACTCCGGGTTGGTCAGGTTACTTTGGAAAAGTCATTCTGAACCATAAATGTTTCTTTCATGTATCATCAAATCACAATATATCATCTATAGAGGTTTTGCAGATGACATCACAGCATTCTAATTGTCAGCAGTGAGAGGCAAAATGACAAGTATATAATACTATGTTTGTATGTGACAAAGTAAGGTAAACAGACGTAGAAGAGGAGATAAACAACAGGAACAACATTTGGGATCAGGTGATGTCAGTGTTTGGTCTCTCACAGCAGAGGAAATGAGGCCAACAGATAAACGTTTAGTTCTACACTTCACAGACACGTCTACACATGTACTTATATACATATACATACATACACACACACACACATGTATATATACTGTGTACTTTGATACGGAGACAACGCCTTCTGAGGTGTCCAGGGAGGGAGAAAGAAAAAGCACAGAAACACAGGGCAGTGATGTAAGAGCTTATGTAACAAACACCATTCTACTGTAAAAAAAATCATTGATACTTGCACAGTTAGGTCAGGTCCAAACAAAAACCCAATAGACCCTACGCTCTGCTTGGGCTCAGGCCTCAATAAAACTTATTTAACAACAGAGCAGAGACACAGCCTCTTTCCCTGTGCTGCTGACCAAAGCAGAAACAGGTGTCTGATCATTCTCAGCACACAGCGCAAAATCAAATAGTCTGGGAACACTTTGGACAACAAATACATGTCCTGTGTCTCACAAGCTCTCAGCCAGTCTTTATTTTGCGTCAATAGGACAAGTATTTCAGCTGTTCCAGTGTCAGCGTGAAGAGGGAACAGAGGCGGAGCTCACAGGGAGAGGGACAGGGCTCTGGCCCCACTTGGAAACACTCACACCAAGTAAAACGTGAGGAGGTGAAATTATAGTAATGATAAAATTATGCATAAATTAAAGATTTGTTGGTCTAAAATAGCTCACTCCAATTTTGGGGAAAAAACATCTGTTTTATTCAAAGGTTTCTGGGATAGAATCTTACCTTTATCTCTTATTGTGAGAAATATTATTTAGCTTATACTTATTTTTGTCTGTCGCTTTGTGTAGAGTTATAAATTATAATGGAAAAAAAGTCAATGTAAACGCTGCTTTGGCTCGACTGATTGAGGTTTGTAGAAAAGACTGGAGGGCCCCGAAGCTGATTTTTGCTTAGGGCCCCAAAGGTCCTGACAGAATGACTACAGTGCATGATGGGGCTTTGATCAAGCGCGACGCGCTGCAGTTCCTCTTCTGTCTGTTCATATCTGTGAACTTTTATAACATCACACGTGTTAACCATGAGTCAGAAAAGACCAGGATGTTAGACATTACACAAAGTAAGATTAATATTTGATCTTTCTCAACTGTGTAAACTTTATCTTGTTGTAATGTTTTCCAAAGGTGTATGTAGTTTTAGTGAGCTGTGCTGTCTCTGTGACTGTTCTCCAGCACCAGAAGTGTCCAACTCCCGTCTGCTGTCCAGGCGGAACACACCTTTTACTTCCTGAACACAACTTTTGTTTTTCCCACAGCCAGCTGCTCTGGATGTGGCCCTGGATACAGCAGCCCCCTGGAGGCCATGAAGGGTATGTCCTACACTGTTCTCCCATTTCAGAATGCATCACTGCATGCTTGAGTATTAATTACTGTTTTACATTTAGTTATTTGCTCAGGACCAGTTCAGACTGTTTCAACAATGTCTAAATATTAAATTAGTAAAAAAAAAAAAAAGTTGATATTCAATCTGAAGACGTTTTTCACATAATATAATATAATAATATAAAATAATAATAATAATAAAAAAAAATAATAAAAAAAAAAAAAAAAAAAAATAAAATTAATAAAAACATTTAAAAAAACAAAGCAAAATAATAAAATTACATAAAAATAACTAAAAAATCATTTAATAAAAATGCACTGTAGTTTTCAAATCAGATTTAAAAGCAGCACAGTGTTGGCTGATCTGACCACTTCTGGTAGAACATTCCAGAGCTTTGGTGCCCGGACACAAAAAGCCCTGTCTCCTTTTGAAACCAGTCTGGAGGATGGCACAGTGAGGAGAGTCTGCTCCGAAGAGCACAAAGAACAGCCAGGAACATAGGTGACAACAACTCACAGATATAACTAGGAGCAAGACCATGAATAGCTTTAAAAGTAATCAACAAGATTTTAAAATCACATGTGTACTGGACTGAAGCCAGTGCAAGGCGGCGAGGACAGGAGTGATGTGTTTTCTGGTGTTTGTTAGAGTCTAGCAGCTGATTTTGCACAAGTTGAAGACGGCTGATAGATTTCTGACTTAGACCTGCATATAGGGCGTTACAATAATCTAGTCGTCTGAGCACAAGAGCATGAATGACTTCTCTACATCTGAGTGGGAATATAATTCTTTATTTTGGCTATATTACGAACTGGAAGAAGCATGATTGAACAGTCTTTGTTATTTGAGACTCAAAGTCGAATTGGGAGTCAGGGATAAAACCAAGGTTTCGGGCTTTACCAGTGAGGCTAGGTTGCCTAGAGAACTCTGGAGGCTCTGGGTTACGTTAGGTGGACCAAATAAAATAATGTCAGTTTTTGAATTGTTAATTGTAAAAAAGTATTGACATCCAGTCTTTATATTGGAGAGACAACTGAGTAGGGGAGTTGTAGAGATGTGGTCATTCTTGCCCAAGGAGAGTGCAGAGCATAGCACTCTGGGCTTTAAACCAAAATTGTGACCTGGTCAACAAAAAAACTAAAAACAATATCTACTAGTGACGGGCCGTGCATTTCTTGTCTAGGCCTTCAGTGGTGCTCCTTTTAAATATATTCACTTGTCAATAACCAGCTGATGCTATTAAACTATTCTTTACACAGCACGGAATAAAGAGCAACATTACTTCTATAGCCAGAATAAACACATTTACACCACACCATATTTACTCACCAATAGTCTGAATTACTTGTACACCAAAACACAAATGATATTGTCCAGAATCTTACCGTGGAGCTGGTGGTAGTGTGGGCACGGATCTTGCGCTGGACCCCGTCTCGCCCCCGGGGCACCGGCGACGCTTCCAGTCCCTCGTAGATTGGCTCATATCGGCTCTCTCTCGCCAGTTATGTTTCTCGCCGCACTTGCTCTTTTAGCTGTAAATCCACTCTGGATTCGACAAAAGTTTTGGAAAGCACCTTTGCTATTTTCCCGCAGCAAAGTACCGTATCAAATAATAAGCACAGCAGCAATACAGTTTGCAAAGTTCCTTGGATTCTGTAAGGCAAGTGCACCGCTCATATTGTGACTGAAGTGGCACAAATCCCTTTCCCGCTTGTGACAGGAGCTCGGAGAGCTGCTGAGTTGAGATGTCCAGCTTTTCTTGAAAAGTCCGTCTTGAAAAAGGCTTTACCAATAAATTAGCAACCAAATCGATCTCTTCTCTCCCTTTAGCCTCTGTGACAAAACTGCTCAAAACAACAATAAGCACAGACAGCCAATCAAATGCTGTAGTTATCGTGACGTTGGCGCACCTTATTTTAAGATACGGTGTCTTCAAAACTGATTGTGAAGGCCTCGGGCAGATTTCACTGACCCTGACAACAACTGAGGCTGAAATATGATTGGTTAAAACTAGGGCTGGGCGATTTAGCCAAAAATCCTAATTGCATTTTTTCCAGGAAATATTCGATTGCGATGTTTTTGCGATTTTCTCCCACAGCATAAAGACAAGAGCAAAACTAACACCAAATCAACAGTTTATTATAAGAATTGTTACATTTTGCTAGAGATGTACTTGTGAAATGATTTTTGGCTAAATTAGATCCAGTTTTGGGTGTAACTTAGTTACTGTAATTACATGTTTGAGTAACTAGTAGTGGTAACTTAGTTACTGTGAAAAGACTTGTAATTAAATTACCATTACTAACAAAATACTCGTATTCACTTTTAAGTAAAAAAAAAAAATCTACAAAAGTGACTTATTGTCTGAAATAAAACAACAGAGACACAGATCTGCAGCTGGAACAGTGCACAGAATACTTTTAATATTGATTTTACTGAATTTAAATCTAAGCAACTCTTTTGTTATTTGCCTTTGTTTAATGCCAATGAACAATTTTAAATCCCATTTTTGATTGATGTTTGCAATAATACACACAAAGTAATCCAAAACTAAGTTACTCTCTTGAGGCAATAACTAGTGTAACTAATGACCTTTTCAAAAAGTAATGAGTAACTAATTACTTTTTCAATACATTACCCCAACACTGATTAGATCAACCAGATTAATTAACTTGTTTAATTGTGAAGGTGGATAAAACTATATAGGCTATAGCTAACACCTCTGCTTTTTACAACATGAACCAGTTATACTGAACTTGTGCAAATTCATTCAGTGTTTATTTTTATTTAAGTTCAAATAAGTGATATCTGTAACTTATATTTCATTCCAGAGCTACTCAGTGTAAAATGGGCTTTCATATCCAAGCTAAGTTTGTTCCCCTTTAACTTTACGCACACGGCTCTCGGCTGCTGCTGCTTCTCCTTCTCCTTCTCTCCGTCTCTGCCACTCACTCGCTCATCCCCCGCTCCACAGACAGGACAGAAGGCGGGACGATTACCTGTCCCTGTCCACGCAGAGAACCGGAGTGCTCAGTGTTTGGAATTAAATAGTTTATCCTTCGTTTGGCAGCGCGTCTCGCGGACCACTTCATGTCAAGCTTGGTTTATGGTTCCCGCACGTGAAGTCCGCGCGGAAATTAGACGCCTGGACTAGAGCGGAGCAGACGCTGACAGTGTTTATAGTTTCTGTGTGTTTCAAGCGGCTGCTGTACAGGTCCTCGCGGATGCGTCAAGTATGAAACAAGCTTTACAGCGCATAAAATGATTTATGCACTTTACTTATGAATGTTTGGCCAAGCTAAAAGCTAAAAACTAGAACTACTACTGATTTAATGGATTGAATTCAATGAAAGTGATGTTGACTATTTAAAGTTAAATATGCACTTTTGATATTATGCTAACAGCATTTTATTGCAATATGGAGTACTCTTGATGAAAATTATTTATTCTATGAACATGTTTGTAATTGATTGTGATTATGATGATGATTTATATTATGACAAAATGTTATGATGTTATGGAATGATGAATAGTTAGTTTATTGTAGCACTTGATATATTGTGTTACTTATTGCTGGTCCTGTTTTGCACAGGCCAGGTTCCTGAATTGGATGGCGAGCTAGAATCGAGCCTGGATACACTAAAGTCTGAGTGCACGCGTCCACCTGTGCGGTAGGAGGCATTGTAGCCGCACCCCACACACACTTTTCACGCATACACCAACTCTGCTCTCTGCAGTTTTTTTCCTTTTTTTACATTGGACTTTCGTTGCAAGCCCTGCAGTGTGGATACATTTAATGAACTTTTTCCGAACCACTCTGGAACTCTCAAAACTGTTGCGTGATGATTGGATTATAAAAGACTGTGCGATTGCAAATTATGCGCTCATCAAAAGAACTTTCAAACCCGTTGGACTCGGTCATCCATTAAAACAAACCTAAGTGCACTACTGTAAATATTGTATATATTGTCTGTCAATCACCTTCTGTAAATAACATCACAACTGAGAACTACATTACTGTGTTTGTGTTCATTAAGCACCTCATTTTCCTCCGAGCTTACCTAGAGTCTCTGATACTAGCCTACTACTACTACTACTACTACTACTACTACCACTACTATTATTGTTGCTACTGCTATTCATTATACATATTGCAGCATCATATATGCTACACTTTGCTAAAAACAGGAAATATGGACAAAATTGATTGACAACAGGACAGTTTTATCTAGAATTCTAATGAAAACAACAATTTTAATCTCCATTTGCGCAGCTGGGTAAGGTCAGGCTAACATTAGTTACAGTTCACAGCAAAACGGCATTATAAACACAATACAATGTCAGCAACAATTATCTGTCGTATTTTTCCCACTGGCGAGAGCTGTGACGTCACCATGATGGATGTCTGAAAAGGAAACAAGCAGGAGGAGGACTTAGAATTGATTTTGGAGTGATGTTTGTCCACTCTTATCCATTTTTATTATGTTTTTAGTGCAAGAAAACGACCCCAATAAACCAAAAAACAAGTCTATTATTTGGCTAAAAAGTCAAACGACGTGCCTTTAAAGCTCTTATGACAGACTTCTCATTTTGACTTAGTTTGTTGTGATAGTCCTCATGGTAAATATTTAGTTTTAAAGAAAATGACAGACAAAAATTTTAAATACAACACTTTATAGTCATGTTTGTTATTTCAATCAGGTGAAACTTCAGAGGGACGTCGGCCGAGCAGCAGTGGCTGGTGCTGTGTGCAGGACAAATTATTTTAAAATGTTTCTGTTTGTATGTGAGTGCATCAACAAAATAACTGGAGTGGAGCATTTACTTAGACTTTAGACTCAAAAAGTGGCAACTGTAACACAACACGAGTTTCAAGAAACAAAATAGCTTTGAAAAAATTAAAAATGGGCTTTTTTTTTTAATTTATTTGGCGGGTTTTGAGTCCTTGGACCTGGCACTCCTGCGCCACACATAGGCAAATTGCTTTGTCTGAATGAAGCACTTTGGAAGACATCTGTCGTCAATAAAGCCTTCAGTCATTCAGTGAGAATAGTGTATTTGTGCCTTTACTCCACACATTCATGTGGCAGTTCTGGATAATCTCATGCCTACAAAGAGCTTTCACTGGACACAAAAACACATGCAAAACCTGTTTCTCAGAGTATGCTCAGGCACTAACTTACTCTTTGGGGTTGGAGCTTATTATCTGAGCACTTTTTGTGACAAAACATCCATGTGATAAAGTGACAAAAACTAAGAGAGAGCATAATGCTCAGCTTTTGTCTGACAAGAATGAAATAAATGCACAAGCAGTGAACCCTTGTAAGATTCTGCCCTCTTGGTATTAGCTCCACTTACTGCATTGCGAAGGCTCAAACTCTGCTGCACTTGGACTTCGGACTGATTATTCTGGAGATAAATGGTGAGGGTAGCTTCAGTGGACACACACTTCTCTGGGAGCTGTCGGACACAGCTGTATTCTCCATGGATCTGCACCAGCTCACACACGAACTCCGTAGAGCCAGCCTCTGGACATCCTCTGGAAGAAAGACCCACATGACATCACAGCATGAAGCTGCAGACCGGAGGCGCTGCAGTCACACGGCCGCACTCACACGCGGCGCTTCAATTACTTCCAAAACAAAACGCACGTGAGCAATAATCGCACGTTGTCATATCGCGATATAATCACAAATGCGATTAATCGCCCAGCCCTAGTTAAAACAATATATTTTGAAACACACTAGAGTTTAGATTCTGGGCCCGAGCCCAAGCCCAGCCCGGGCCCACATTTCTCACATAGTTGTCGGGCCTGGTCGGGTTCGGGCCAAGACGCAGAGCCGCGCTGCTCCGCGGGATGAGTGACAGCCTCGTCAGAACACAGCGCAAAACCACCGCGGGGACATAAAGCGAGTGAGAGAGACAGAAGGCTTGTGTAAGCGCGGAGCAGGTAAAAGAGGAAGAGAGACAGGGAAGGCACTTTCATTCACGCGGACCCAGGAAAAGGTGAGGAGGAAGAGAGAAAGCACGCATATGTACGCGGTGAGAAAAGAAGGATAAGGGAGAGAGTGAGAGAGAGAGAGAGAGGGAGAGAGAGAGAGAGCGAGAAATGTGCGGTGGAGGAAGCGCTTTTGTAACGTATGGGACACCAAGGAGCTTTTTCTGTCACTAAAATGCACAGTTCAGTGAGTGGGCGGGGCGGGCTCACTTCGGGCTCGGGCTCAGACACACAGAGACTGACTCGGGTCCCGGTCGGGTTCGGACACGACGTGCGCGGGCTCGGGCTGGGTCGGGCTGCATTTTTTGGGCCCGATCTAAACTCTAAAACACACGCCTGAAAGCTGCGAAACGATGGGAAATGCTACGAAGAAGCTGATAAATAATTATTGAATTATTATTAAGCATGCATGCACTAAATATGATTTATATCAGTTTGTTATTTAGATATTTTTAGGCCAGCAGAGAAGGCTTTGCAGGCCCTGACGGTTCGCCACTCATATCTACGTAGTGAAAAGTTTTGTATTTAAGATGACAACAATCTTGACAATACTTTTATACCCTATTTCCATGTAAGGTAATATTTATTAAAGACAATGTGCAATTGCATTAAGCACAGTGGCAGAGAGGCTTGTATCAGATTCGAGCTTTACAGCTCATTTCCATCTGTAGTCCTGGGAAGGCAGGCACACTGGACATGTTTTTAGTTGTAGGAGGAAACTGGAGTACCCAGAGGAAACCAGAGCAGACACGAGAGAACATGCAAACTCCACATAAAAAGGCCCCGAGCTGCCCGAAAGTCGAACCCAGGACCTACTTGTTATGAGGCCAGAGCACTAACCACTGCGCCACTGTAAGTAAAAGTCCATGAACAAAAAAGTCAAACTGGTTTTCTGTGCAGGACCTCGGGAGAAGCTGGTATATCTGCCCTGTATCTACCGAAACACGGAGATCCTAAAACCAGACTATCTGAGCACTGTGGACGTGGACCCAGACTCAAAGACCTACTGTCAGGTAACAGCCTACCACACATCCTACCGTCAGGTAACAGCCTATCACACATCCTACTGTCAGGTAACAGCCTACCACACATCCTACCGTCAGGTAACAGTCTACCACACATCCTACCGTCAGGTAACAGCCTATCACACATCCTACTGTCAGGTAACAGCCTACCACACATCCTACTGTCAGGTAACAGCCTACCACACATCCTACCGTCAGGTAACAGTCTACCACACATCCTACCGTCAGGTAACAGTCTACCACACATCCTACCGTCAGGTAACAGTCTATCACACATCCTACTGTCAGGTAACAGTCTACCACACATCCTACCGTCAGGTAACAGTCTACCACACATCCTACTGTCAGGTAACAGTCTATCACACATCCTACCGTCAGGTAACAGTCTACCACACATCCTACTGTCAGGTAACAGCCTACCACACATCCTACTGTCAGGTAACAGCCTACCACACATCCTACTGTCAGGTAACAGCCTACCACACATGCTACTGTCAGGTAACAGCCTATCACACATCCTACCGTCAGGTAACAGTCTACTCCACATCCTACCGTCAGGTAACAGCCTACCGCACATCCTACCGTCAGGTAACAGCCTACCGCACATCCTACTGTCAGGTAACAGCCTACCGCACATCCTACTGTCAGGTAACAGTCTACCGCACATCCTACCGCCAGGTAACAGCCTACCGCACATCCTACTGTCAGGTAACAGCCTACCGCACATCCTACTGTCAGGTAACAGCCTATCGCACATCCTACTGTCAGGTAACAGCCTACCGCACATCCTACTGTCAGGTAACAGCCTATCACACATCCTACTGTCAGGTAACAGCCTACCACACATCCTACTGTCAGGTAACAGCCTACCACACATCCTACCGTCAGGTAACAGCCTACCACACATCCTACCGTCAGGTAACAGCCTACCGCATATCCTACCGTCAGGTAACAGCCTACCGCATATCCTACTGTCAGGTAACAGCCTACCACACATCCTACTGTCAGTAACAGCCTACCGCACATCCTACCGTCAGGTAACAGCCTACCGCACATCCTACCGTCAGGTAACAGCCTACCACACATCCTACCGTCAGGTAACAGCCTACCGCACATCCTACTGTCAGGTAACAGCCTACCGCACATCCTACTGTCAGGTAACAGCCTACCGCACATCCTACTGTCAGGTAAACAGCCTACCGCACATTCCTACTGTCAGGTAACAGCCTACCCATATCCACGTCGGTAACGCCTACCGCACATCCTACTGTCAGGTAACAGCCTACCGCACATCCTACTGTCAGGTAACAGCCTACCGCACATCCTACTGTCAGGTAACAGCCTACCCCATATCCTACTGTCAGTAACAGTCTACCACACATCCTACTGTCAGGTAACAGCCTACCGCATATCCTACTGTCAGGTAACAGTCTACCACACATCCTACTGACAGGTAACAGCCTACCGCATATCCTACTGTCAGGTAACAGCCTACCACACATCCTACTGTGAGGTAACAGTCTACCGCACATCCTACTGTCAGGTAACAGCCTACCCCATATCCTACTGTCAGGTAACAGTCTACCACACATCCTACTGTCAGGTAACAGCCTACCGCATATCCTACTGTCAGGTAACAGTCTACCACACATCCTACTGACAGGTAACAGCCTACCGCATATCCTACTGTCAGGTAACAGCCTACCACACATCCTACTGTCAGGTAACAGCCTACCACACATCCTACTGTGAGGTAACAGCCTACCACACATCCTACTGTCAGGTAACAGCCTACCACACATCCTACTGTCAGGTAACAGCCTACCACACATCCTACTGTCAGGTAACAGCCTACCACACATCCTACTGTCAGGTAACAGCCTACCACACATCCTACTGTCAAGTAACAGCCTACCGCATATCCTACTGTCAGGTAACAGCCTATCACACATCCTACCGTCAGGTAACAGTCTACCCCATATCCTACTGTCAGATAACAGTCTACCACACATCCTACTGTCAGGTAACAGCCTACCACACATCTACTGTCAGGTAACAGTCTACCACACATCCTACGTCAGGTAACAGCCTACCACACATCCTACTGTCAGGTAGCAGTCTACCACACATCCTACTGTCAGATAACAGTCTACCACACATCCTACGTCAGGTAGCAGCCTACCACACATCCTACTGTCTGGTAACACAGACCACCACATGTTGATATACACAGTATGTAATCGTTATGTCGTTTCAGGTGATCCACCGGCTGCCCATGCCTAATCTAAGAGACGAGTTGCACCACAGTGGCTGGAACGCCTGCAGCAGCTGTCATGGAGACGCCTCTAAACACGCAACAGACTCATTCTGCCTTCACTCATCTCCTCTAGGATCTATGTCATCGACACCAGCAAGCCACGAGCACCGCGCATTCACAAGGTCCTCTCATACACACTGACCACGAGCACCGCGCATTCACAAGGTCCTCTCATACACACTGACCACGAGCACCGCACATTCACAAGGTCCTCTCATACACACTGACCACGAGCACCGCGCATTCACAAGGTCCTCTCATACACACTGACCACGAGCACCGCGCATTCACAAGGTCCTCTCATACACACTGACCACGAGCACCGCACATTCACAAGGTCCTCTCATACACACTGACCACGAGCACCGCGCATTCACAAGGTCCTCTCATACACACTGACCACGAGCACCGCGCATTCACAAGGTCCTCTCATACACACTGACCACGAGCACCGCACATTCACAAGGTCCTCTTATACACACTGACCACGAGCACCCCACATTCACAAGGTCCTCTCATACACACTGACCACGAGCACCGCACATTCACAAGGTCCTCTTATACACACTGACCACGAGCACCGCACATTCACAAGGTCCTCTTATACACACTGACCACGAGCACCGCACATTCACAAGGTCCTCATATACACACTGACCACGAGCACCGCACATTCACAAGGTCCTCTCATACACACTGACCACGAGCACAAGGTCCTCTTATACACACTGACCACGAGCACTGCACATTCACAAGGTCCTCTCATACACACTGACCACGAGCACCGCGCATTCACAAGGTCCTCTCATACACACTGACCACGAGCACCGCACATTCCACAAGGTCCTCTTATACACACTGACCACGAGCACCGCACATTCACAAGGTCCTCTCATACACACTGACCACGAGCACAAGTCCTCTTATACACACTGACCACGAGCACCGCACATTCACAAGGTCCTCTCATACACACTGACCACGAGCACCGCACATTCACAAGGTCCTCTCATACACACTGACCACGAGCACCGCACATTCACAAGGTCCTCTTATACACACTGACCACGAGCACCGCACATTTACAAGGTCCTCTTATACACACTGACCACGAGCACCGCGCA
Organism: Mugilogobius chulae; assembly: GCA_038363315.1. Lineage (NCBI taxonomy): Eukaryota > Metazoa > Chordata > Actinopteri > Gobiiformes > Gobiidae > Mugilogobius > Mugilogobius chulae. The sequence goes on along the minus strand of CM076413.1, from coordinate 8,390,984 downwards.
TTCACAAGGTCCTCTCATACACACTGACCACGAGCACCGCGCATTCACAAGGTCCTCTTATACACACTGACCACGAGCACCGCGCATTCACAAGGTCCTCTCATACACACTGACCACGAGCACCGCACATTTACAAGGTCCTCTCATACACACTGACCACGAGCACCGCACATTCACAAGGTCCTCTCATACACACTGACCACGAGCACCGCGCATTCACAAGGTCCTCTCATACACACTGACCACGAGCACCGCGCATTCACAAGGTCCTCTCATACACACTGACCACGAGCACCGCGCATTCACAAGGTCCTCTTATACACACTGACCACGAGCACCGCGCATCACAAGGTCCTCTCATACACACTGACCACGAGCACCGCGCATTCACAAGTTCTCTCATACACACTGACCACGAGCACCGCACATCACAAGGTCCTCTCATACACACTGACCACGAGCACGCACATTCACAAGGTCCTCTTATACACACTGACCACGAGCACCGCACATTTACAAGGTCCTCTTATACACACTGACCACGAGCACCCCGCATTCACAAGGTCCTCTTATACACACTGACCATGAGCACCGCGCATTCACAAGGTCCTCTCATAAACACTGACCACGAGCACCGCACATTCACAAGGTCCTCTTATACACACTGACCACGAGCACCGCGCATTCACAAGGTCCTCTCATACACACTGACCACGAGCACCACGCATTCACAAGGTCCTCTCATACACACTGACCACGAGCACCACGCATTCACAAGGTCCTCTCATACACACTGACCACGAGCACCGCACATTCACAAGGTCCTCTTATACACACTGACCACGAGCACCCCACATTCACAAGGTCCTCTCATACACACTGACCACGAGCACCGCACATTCACAAGTCCTCTCATACACACTGACCACGAGCACCGCGCATTCACAAGGTCCTCTATACACACTGACCACGAGCACCGCGCATTCACAAGGTCCTCTTATACACACTGACCACGAGCACCGCGCATCACAAGGTCCTCTTATACACACTGACCACGAGCACCGCACATTCACAAGGTCCTCTCATACACACTGACCACGAGCACCCCGCATTCACAAGGTCCTCTCATACACACTGACCACGACACCCTGCATTCACAAGGTCCTCTTATACACACTGACCACGAGCACCGCACATTCACAAGGTCCTTATACACACTGACCACGAGCACCGCACATTACAAGTCCTCTATACACACTGACCACGAGCACCGCGCATTCACAAGGTCCTCTCATACACACTGACCACGAGCACCGCGCATTCACAAGTCCTCTTATACACACTGACCACGAGCACCGCGCATTCACAAGGTCCTCTTATACACACTGACCACGAGCACCGCACATTTACAAGGTCCTCTTATACACACTGACCACGAGCACCGCGCATTCACAAGGTCCTCTTATACACACTGACCACGAGCACCGCGCATTCACAAGGTCCTCTTATACACACTGACCACGAGCACCGCGCATTCACAGTCCTCTTATACACACTGACCACGAGCACCGCACATTTACAAGGTCCTCTCATACACACTGACCACGAGCACCGCGCATTCACAGGTCCTCTCATACACACTGACCACGAGCACCGCACATTCACAAGGTCCTCTATACACACTGACCACGAGCACCGCGCATTCACAAGGTCCTCTTATGGAGCGTCAAACGTGCACCGTTGGTTGCTTGATCACTCATATTTGGTCACATGTGGTTGCTTGTCCTGAGACACAACAACTTCCAGCTTTCAAGAGTTAACTATGGCGTGTTCATGTAACTAGAGTATCTGTGACGCTCATGTAGATTGAGAATAGAATGTCACCTGTTAGGTGCTCAAGTGGATAATGCACAAGACTCTAGTGCGAGAACATCGCAGATGCACAAGTTCAACCGCTGGCAAGTACAGCTGCTGAAGCAATATTTCTTTCAGAATCCTACTTTCTTTACAAATATATTCTGTTAGTGTTTTAAAACTCAAAACAAACAAATGTTTTGCTTGTAATTTGTTTGGCATTTAAGCCTATTTATTTTTGTCTTTAAATAAAAGTAAGAGAAAAACTTCGCACATCAGTTGTTCTAGGACAGGTGCGTAGGAATGAGGGGATGTCCCAAGAAACAATAAGAAGAAAGAAAATCCCGCACACTGACTTAACTTGCAAAGACGTGATTTATTCGGACATTAGACGACGTTTCGGCACTGGGCCTTCATCAGGCAAATGAGGGCTGAGTTGTCAGCCGCCACCCTATATAGGGTGGAGCAAACCCCCCGGAGAGGTCGTTAAATGCACAGTGCACCCACACATACAAAAAAATACATAAAAGTCAATAAGAAAGTAGCAAATATTCATAAATACAACAATGCAATAAACATTACATATATTATAGAAATCCTTTATATAAAAAATGTTGTAAATCAGAATACATAGTCATAGAATGTAGTCACCAGGCAGTTAAAAATATAAATAACTAGTGTGCCACATAACTATACAATGTAAACTAGAAATCTGATCGCCCAAAAATGTATTATAAAAAAATACTCAAGTTCATTTCATCATTTAAGCCTTTTGGAGTTAAAGTTTGTAGAGTATGAATCCAGTATGCCTCTCTTTGTTTCAAAAGTCTGTCATGGTCCCCCCTCTGAGTGGAGGAGGGACATGTTCAATTCCACAGAATCTGAGAGAACTAATATCGTGATTGTTGTCCTGAAAATGCACAGCTACAGGATAATCCCTATCATTCCTCCGAATGGAGTCTTTAAATAAAACAAAATTTTAGTTTAAAGTTTTTTTAACATTGTCTTCTTGAAAAATCCTCCAAAAAAATCTCTTCTCTTAAGATGTGCAGAGAACAGACGTACGAGCCAAACTGATGCTCTTTACAGGGTTGGGATTCTTTCTTTGCCTCTCCTCGTGCGCACCAGTGCCACTGCGAGCGCACGTGTCTTCTCGCACACATGACCAGTGCTGCAGCATAAGCTTGGCGATGTGCTTGGGTTGACGTGCTGCAGCTTTGATGTGTGTGTAATAAAGACACAGTGTTTGTTTTGCGTTTTAAAATGATAATATAACGTGCTTGTAAAAAAGTTGGATTATTTAAGTATTAAATTTGAATATCTGCTACAGATACAATTGTCCTCAGCAGCTGTAAATGCCTAGGGTTGAACTCACGCACCTGCGGAGTCTTCACACCAGAGTTCTGTGGGTTATTCACTCGACCACTTGACAGCAGACATTAAACTGCGTTCTATTAGAAAGTCACAGATACCGTGGCAGACTGAACACGCCAGGGTTGTGCGTGAAACGCAACTTATTTCGAATTATCAAGCTACTACTGCCATACATCTGGTGTGTAAGCACCTTGACACAATATATTTTGGTCTGAAAGCTGTAGTGTGATTGCAGATTCAACATGACACTTAAGGCCAATTCATACTTCAGCCGACGTCCGAACTTTGTTTGGCCCGCTCAAGCTGACCAAACAAAATGACGTAATTTTGTTCGGATAGCCCAGTTCGGCAGTTCGTATGGGTTGTTCTTTAGCCTGGCCAGCCAGATGGTTTATCTCACAATATTTGTAATTTCACAAACACGAGATAAACCATCTGGCCTTCCAGCCGCCCGATTGGTTTGCGAGTCCGAACCAGCGTTGTTTCGGCAGTGTTAAGACGACTGTTAGCGCCCCGGTGCCGCTGCCGAGTCTCATTCAAGCTCAACAAAGATAGTGGCTCTTGTGGATGTACGTGTTTCTGCTGCTTTTGATGCGGTTTTAGCAGAAATACGGAGTCATTTCTTTTGAAAAAAGAGACGGAAATTGGATACACCATTACAAGTTGTTGCTGTGATTGGCTAAGAAAAAATAAGGTGGGCCCCACACCCAATCAGCTCGAAGCATTTCACTAAACACCCTACCTTTTACCGAACGCTTTCAGCGAGTAAAGTCCCAGATGGTTATAGTGAGAACTCAGATAGGAGTCCAACACATATCCATCTGGCGTGAGCCAGGTTAGGTTGTTCTTGACACATCAGCTGAGCAGAACTTTCTTCGGCAGAGCTGTGCAGCAGCTCGGCTCTGATTGGCTTGTTTTTCCAAAGAGGGCGGGATTAATCGTAGAATCCACTGCTGATTCTTTTGACAGTGCTGCCCTGCCCCGCAGCCCGAACATGCGCCTCGTTTCGGCCGTCAACTGATAACATGCCATCATTTGGCTGTTTATTTGTCCCAAATTTCATTCAGAGCCTGTTGTTAATAGAAAAAAATAACGAGCTACTGACGAGGTCAAAACTCCTCTGCAGCAGCACGGGCAGGACTCGCGGTCCTGCTTCACACAGCAGGTTAAACACAGCGGAGGATGGACAGTTAGACCCGACAGAGCGTGTGCCCAGCGTGTGTGTATCTGCACGCGGAAAATACAGAAAATCTCCCTTATAATAACTAATCTGTCTGTGATACAAATCTGCATAGCAACCGCTTGGCAGCAGTTGTTAGGGCTCACGGGGGCGGGGTTTAGAGGACTTCGGCTGCAGCGCGTCTGCTGAAGTATGAATATCAGAGCCGAAACAAACCTTGTTCTTGTTCTTACGGCCCGAGCAGGACAAACAAACTCCTTACTTCTTATGAAGTCTATCTGCAGAATCTGGCACAAAACAGACCTGGAGCAGATTTCAGGGCTAAATCTTCTCGCACACCCACTTTGGATTGGTGTGAACTTTTGGCTGTGGAGATATTGGAACTTCCCTAAACCATTGAAAACTAGAACGATTATTAGGTTAATCGATGATCATGATTAAGAACAAAATAATTCTAATCATGCCATGTCAATTTAGAAAGCAAAACTTAAAAGTGCACTGCAAGGTGGTGAAAAAGCAACTACACAATTCACTAGAATAAGAAAGTTAAAGCCAGACTTTGGGACGTTCTGAATGGGTAAAAATACATTTACAGTATGCCACAGTGTAAAAATATAGTAACCACTTTTCTAAAGACACAAAGATGAGTGGGCCAAATAACAGTCCATATTGTGGTCATTCAAGCTTTTTAAAATGATTTGTTTAGTCAAACAAAGAAATATAAATGACAAAAACATGCTTTTATTCAAGTCTATCTTTGGAATTCAAGTTACCTTTAATCCTTCAGGAGTGGATCGAATACCAGTTCCAGTTTTGGCCGAGTTGATACAAAGAACAACACTTATGTTCAATCCCAGATAAACACATTTTGTTTTTATTTACATTTGTAATTTCAAATTAAAACACTAGTAACGGGAAAAAAAAAGTCAAATAAGGGATGTTGATATTGCTCCGTTGTGGTTGTGCAGATGGTGGAGCCGGTGGATCTGTACTACAAGTGTGGCCTGGCTAACCCTCACACGTCTCACTGTTTGGCCAACGGTCAGATCATGATCAGCTGCATGGGAGACCCCTCTGGAGGCGGCAAAGGTCAGTGTGCTCCAGACCTGCTGTAGACGCAGAGGACACAGAATCAGCTGTAACGATTTTCTGTGGATATGCAATTCTATTTGTTTTGGAATAAACATGTTTTCATCTAACCTGTCATTGTGTGTAGTTAGTTTATTTGAAATGGACAGAACATTCAACACTGTTGCCTTGTTAAGAGCAACCGATGCCACATTCATAGTCCACAGAGCTAATTTTCAGACCCGGTCCCTTATCACAAAGAACAAAGACATAACAAACATAGAATACATCACATAATACATTCAAAAAAATGAGTCATCTTGCAGAGCCTCTGAGGCGTCTGTCAGGAGCAGAGTGTGCTTGGCTTAGTCAGACCTTCGCTGGAGGAGCAGGTGCAGTTGGAGGTGGAAACAGGAGTGAGAGACAGATGACAGCCAGATCCAGGCGGAGCAGGTGAACTTCTGGTGTTTCAGTCGATGATAAGGCCATGCCCTCATTGGACAAGCTACACACAGATTGAGTTTTACTGGTGGGCATAAACATTTAGTGAATGAGTGATTGGTTGTGTAATATTGTTGGGACAAAGGTGAAAGCAGATAACTGACAGTCAAACAGCAGCTGCTTGTATAAAGCTTTTGTTGTTGTTGTTTTCTGGGACTGAGGCCAGTTTCTGCTGGACTCTTTCATAACTTGTCAGACAGACAAAAGTTAAATTATCTTTTTCACAGCATCATCATAGTCGACGCTCAACTTACACAAAGTGGTGTGTTGTGCAGGTTTCAGACTTGGACTTGTCTCTCTTTGACTTGAGACTTGACTTGGATTTATGGAGGACTGAATTGTGGTTTTGGGCCAAAGACTTGAGATTTACTTGAGACAGGTAAAAGTGACTTTGTCCCACCTCTGACATAGATCAAGGAAGTCAAACTCATTTCAGCCAAGAGCCACTTTCTTGTAACTTCAATAGGGCCGTAGTCAACCAAAGAAATTCCTGAGCCGCTACAATAATCTGCCTGACAGAGAATGCCTGTGTGTGTGGTACATTCAGGGGCTTCGTGCTGCTGGATGGTGAGACGTTCGAGGTGACAGGGAATTGGGAGCATCCTGGTGAAGAGGCCCCGTTTGGGTATGACTTCTGGTACCAGCCTCGGCACAACGTGATGATGAGCACTGAGTGGGGAGCTCCAAAGGCTCTCATAAACGGCTTTGACCCTAAACACGTCCAGCAAGGTACAACCCAGGACACACTTTTAAGGGCTAAACATGCATCCCATTATCTCACAGATGAAGCCACAAGTGAAGGAGTCAACCAATACTGTACAAAGACTAGACGGTTTTAACTGATCACATTTCTCTGCCAGGGGTTGAATCTCTTGACCTCTCTGGGTGGAGTTTGCATCTTCACTTTAACTGCTCTCCTTCTGAAGGATCATTGGTCTGTAATAAGTTGTGGAATTACATGAAAAGAATCTATTCATGAGACCAGAGCCAGACCTTTGTTTGTTCAGACAAGACTGTGGGGGGGAAATGAGGACACATTTGAGCCCAGCTAAAGTCAGAGCAAAGACAGTGAGGTGGCTTAGTCTGTCAGGCTCACTGTGCTTATGTCTCCTTATCTGCAGACCTTGACATTTGCACAGGTGAGTGTTGGTAATCATTACTCAGGACAGGACTAGGTCTGCCTCAAACTGGCTTCAGCAGGTTCACATGTCACTTGTGCTGTGCAGGACTGTACGGACAGAGGATACACGTGTGGGACTGGACCACGCACAGAAAGCTGCAGACTCTGGATTTAGGTCAAGATGGCGCTATTCCCCTGGAGATCCGCTTCCTGCATGACCCAGACGAGCCGCAGGGCTTTGTGGGCTGTGCACTCAGTTCCAATGTGTTCCGCTTCTACAGGACACAGGTGGGTGTGGCTTAGATACTGTTAAGTATGACATTAGCATGCAAACATTCTATAGGGGATTATCAGTCACTGCACATGTGACTGCAACAAAACAGAATGTCGTGTTAGCTGTTTGATCAGGCAGAACCAGTGACCTATACCTATCAGTCTGACTATTGAAGATAAGAATAGTGTTTTTCTCACTCCCCTGAGGTCAACCGCATGGCTGTTGTTGCTGCACAGTGATTGGCTCTTGTAATTGGCTAGCAGAGGTGCTGGCTAGTGTTGCTGCTATAGCTTGAGTTAGGCAGTCGCGTCTTTCCGTGCGCACATCCCTCGTGTTGATTAAGAAATAATCTATATGTAGTGTTAGTTAGTACATCACTTTTTCTCTTCTCATCTTCCACCTTTTGACAACTTTACAAAAATAGAATACACTTTCCTGAGCTTATACCACACACTCAGCATTTAGCCAGAGAAGAGGTGGGCCCGTTTGTAGACTTTTCCACTTTCTTATAATTTAATCATATTTGCCCACCATCTGATAAAAAGAAACTAGCAAGCTCCCAGACATAAAGCTTCCAAAGTTAGTAAACTGTCTTTCATTAAAAAATAAGATTGTTTTTCTGTGTCTGAATTGGATCATAGCTTATTGAAGTCCTTCAACGCTTGAAAAGCAGCACTAAGCAATAATTGCAACCAAATGAATGCAAAACCGTACTTCATGATTTGTAAAGTGAAAATCAAGTACCCCACCTTTAAACCGGCCATTCTGGGATGAATCATCAAGAAGAAAAAATAAAATAAAATGAAAAGGAGGGTTCTTTTTCTAAGAGCAATTGATGTGACACCAGCTTTACTGCTCTGCATATTTATCAAAATCTGATGTTCTTTTGTGCAGAGCTTGTTCTCACGTAGAACTAGAGAGTCAGAATCAGAGACCAAAACTAGAGCCTCAGCTTCACAAACGGTCCAGCCCAAAGGGTTAGTCATGTTTCAAGAGAATGACCCCCATGGTAAGGGCTTAATGTCCATCTTTATGAAGCTTTTACATTGCACAAACAATAATTAATAATTAATTAATTGGTCAGTTTAACTAGCTCATGTTCAGCCTTATTGGTCAGGGTTGCATAAAATAAATCCATGTTTAAGTTGCTCCAAAGTTAATGTGGTGTGCTGTGTTTCTGTGTTTGAGTAGAAAGGTGAATGGGAAACAGAGAAAGTCATCAGTGTTCCCAGCAAAAAGGTGGAAGGATGGATGCTTCCAGAGATGCCAGGTCAGAAAGAATTATCAGCTAAATGTTCTGCGTAAACTGTGTTTTTGTGACGGGTCTAATCACATCTCACTGTGTTTGTGATGGGTCTAATCACATCTCACTGTGTTTGTGATGGCCCTGATCACATCTCACTGTGTTTGTGACGGGTCTGATCACATCTCACTGTGTTTGTGACGGGCCTGATCACATCTCACTGTGTTTGTGACGGGTCTGATCACATCTCACTGTGTTTGTGACGGGTCTGATCACATCTCACTGTGTTTGTGATGGTCCTGATCACATCTAACTGTGTTTGTGACGGGTCTGATCACATCTCACTGTGTTTGTGATGGTCCTGATCACATCTCACTGTGTTTGTGATGGTCCTGATCACATCTCACTGTGTTTGTGATGGTCCTGATCACATCTAACTGTGTTTGTGACGGGTCTGATCACATCTCACTGTGTTTGTGATGGTCCTGATCACATCTCACTGTGTTTGTGATGGTCCTGATCACATCTAACTGTGTTTGTGATGTCCTAATCACATCTCACTGTGTTTGTGACGGGTCTTATCACATCTCACTGTGTTTGTGACAGGTCTAATCACATCTCACTGTGTTTGTGATGGTCCTGATCACATCTCACTGTGTTTGTGATGGGTCTAATCACATCTCACTGTGTTTGTGATGGGTCTAATCACATCTCACTGTGTTTGTGATGGGCCTGATCACATCTAACTGTGTTTGTGATGTCCCTAATCACATCTCACTGTGTTTGTGACGGGTCTTATCACATCTCACTGTGTTTGTGATGGGTCTAATCACATCTCACTGTGTTTGTGACAGGTTTGATCACAGATATCCTAATCTCCCTGGACGACAGGTTCCTTTACTTCAGCAACTGGCTCCATGGCGATATTCGACAGTATGACATCACTGACCGCCACAAGCCACGATTAGTTGGGCAGGTATGACATCATCATCAATATATATATATTTATATATATACATACATACATACATACATACATACATACATACATACATACATACATACATACATACATACATACTCAGATTGAAAATGACTTTCGGATGAGAGTCGAAACGTCTTGATCTTCGGAAACACTGTCCAGATGACTCCCTGAAGACTTCTACTATACATACATATACATACTTACATATACATGCATACATACATACACATACATACATAAGTTTAAAATTACAAGAAGTAAAGTTCTAAATGACAATTCCAAAATACAAAACTATTGTTGTAGAAAGCTGTAGAAATATCGACAAGATGATGCTCTGGGCTCATGCTTAGTGGCCTTTCTATGAAGAGTTTGCATGTTCTCCCTGTGTCTGTATTAGTTTCCCGCGGGTGCATCTGCCTTTGCCCAAATTAAATGTAAAAGCTAGAATCCAGATGCATTCATCTCTGTCATTGTGCTAAATGTACGTTATCCTAATAAACCTTAACCTATGTCATATTTGTTTCACACACACAAATCTACATCAACATTATAACAACCAAATTGAGTGAAAACAAGCAAAATGTTTAGAGAAGTCTACACATTTTACATTTTATTATTTTACTGTCATACACACTTTAACTGCCTTAATGTGTGAAGTGTGATTTGCTTAATGAAATGAGGGAGCACTAAAGATGTACATGCATCAACACAAGCATTAACAAGATGATTGTTGAGACTTTAAAGCTGTTAGCTCCTCTGCAGGTGTTTCTTGGGGGCAGCCTGGTGAAGGACGGTCCAGTTAAAGTGCTTCATGATCCAGAGAACCACTGTCAGCCGGACGCTCGGGTCATCAAAGTATGTAAACCTGTCACACACATTCAAAATATCTATCATCTATCTATCTATCTATCTATCTATCTATCTATCTATCTATATATATATATATATATATATATATTACATTATCATGATGATATTACATTATCATATTATTGGATGCTGGGATCTTTGTTTTAGTTTAGTTTGACTCTCTGTGTGTGTTTGTACCAGGGGAAGCGGATCCCAGGGGCCCCTCAGATGCTGCAGCTCAGCCTGGATGGCCGGAGGCTGTATGTGACCACGTCTCTGTACAGTGGCTGGGACAAACAGTTTTACCCCGACATGTTGAGGTTAGCTCCACGGTAGAGCTTCTGTACTGTGCGACTAAAGAGAAAACACTGTTTTAACGAATAGTAATTAGCATGTGAGAGTTTAGATGAAGCCCTGCAATGACAAATCCAATCTAATCAAACAGAGTGTAAAGCTGTTGTGTCCTGAATAACATAAAGCTGGTTCACTCTTCAACGTTAGGCCAATAGGCTGGTTTCACCTTCCAGAATTCCATGTGACCAGTGGTGGGCAAGAGGCATTTTTATTAATATTATTGTATTTTACTAATACAATAACTACTAATATCCAAAGAATTATTTCACACTTTTCAATGCTAGTATTTTCTGTGCAGACTGCTCCCATTAACCTTTTGCATTATTTTATTTATTTATTTGATTTGACTGGGACAACACATTAGACATGTAGCATACTACAACATGCCCGTCGATAGAAGGGCTTTACAACAAATTTACATCAACAAGAATTTATACATTGCATTACATAGCATACAGTAGAATATTAATGTGTTGTCTTTAAAACATTTTTGTCAATAACAAATTTGTTCTTCTCCTGAAAATGTACTTCTGTAAGAACAAATCTGATGTACAGTCAAACGTTTATACCCACTATGTGTAGATGCTGTTGATGAATATCCAGTTTTAAATGTAATGCCTGTGGAAATAGAATGCAATGCTTTTTAAGGCCTTATTTGTGACTAAATGCATTTGTTGAATTAACTTCAGACTTCATTAACCCAACTCAAAAGTGAAAGTGTGCAGAGCTTGTTTGTTCTAATAAGGTGTCACTCTGTCCTGTGTCTAGTGAGGGCTCAGTCATGATGCAGATCCACGTGGACACAAACAACGGAGGTCTCACTCTGAATCAGGACTTCCTGGTGGACTTTGGGAAAGAGCCAGACGGTCCAGCTTTGGCTCATGAGCTGCGCTATCCCGGAGGAGACTGCACCTCAGACATCTGGATCTGAGCAAACATCATCTACACAGCATTCCAAAGACACATTCAACACTAATAATAATCTTCATTTATAACATGCTTTTCTAATCATTGTTCCAAAGTGCTTTACAGTGCAATCTAAAACATAAAAACATACCAGCATCGTTACACATAATGGATAAAACAACAAAAAACATAACCTTCACATGTTTTGTAATACTTTGTGACATATCTGAGGTCGGGGAATTCCAGAGGGAGGGAGCTCACACACAATGTATCATAATAATGTATCAGGTGGGACCAAGTCACTGTTTTGTTCAAAGTAAGTCTTAATTTAAAGAGATAGTCCAAGTCAAAGAGAGACAAGTCCTAAGTCAGTGCCTCCCAGAGCCGGACCTTCCTATACGCAGACTACGCAAGTTGCGTAGGGCCCCGCATCTGTGGAGGGCCCCGCCTCCTTCTGAGCGCTGAGAGTTTTTCGAGTTTATGTCAGTCCAGTCCTCATGTGTTGGCTTCACCCTCTGGTTTGGGCTGTACATAATCCCTGTTTGACCAATCCTACAAGCTTAAACGTGATGGACTCTCCCCTCTTCTGTTCTTGAGACACGGCAGAGACACAGCCGCTTCCTGTATGCGCTCAAGACTGACCAAAGCAGAAACAGGTGTCTGATGATTCTCGCGCGAAATCAAAGACTCTGGGAACAGCTTGGACAACAAATGCATGTTCTGTATCTCATAAGCTCTCAGCCAATCTTTATTTTGTGTCAATAGGACAAGTATTGGCTGAACTACGCACACAAATAGCTGATAAAATGAAACGTCTGCAGGCGAAATACGGCGGATTTCTGCACATTTATGTTGAATTATTTCAAGTTTTTATTTCAAAAAGTTTCAAAAGTTAGTATTTCTGTCTAAAAAGTCCAGCGCGATGATGCAGCTGATCAGCTGTTCTAGCGTCAGCGTGAAGAGGGAGCAGAGGCGGAGCTCACAGGGAGAGGGACAGGGCTGGGGCCCCATTTGGAAACACTGACACAGGAGAGGTGCAATGAAATTAATGATAAAATTATGCATAAAATTAAAGATTTGTTGGCCTAAAATAACTCACTCCAAATGGAGGGAAAATGCATCTGTTTTATTCAAAAGTTTCTGGGGCAGGATCTTACATTTTATCTTTAGTGTGAGAAATTTGATTTAGCTTACACTTATTTTTGTCTGTGCTTTGTGTATAGTTATACAGTTTTAATGAAAAAAGTCACATTAAAACGCTGCTTTGGCTCGACTGATTGAGGTTTGTAGAAAAGACTGGAGGGCCCCGAAGCTGATTTTTGCTTAGGGCCCCCAAAAGGTTAGATCCGGCTCTGGTGCCTCCACACAAGTCCAATCCTCTGATTTTTAGTTTCAAGTCTTTACATCAAATTGTCAGATACATCTTGTATACAGTAGTTACAATTTCACTGCCATTTATAAATCATCTCATTTCAAATAGATTTGTGGTCACAAATGCAGAAGTGAAGAGTTTGTTCATGTAATGCTGCATTCAGACTGGACAGAGTTTAATTTTGTTGAAGCAATTTTATTTGAAGCTGAAAGCAGTGTCTGATTGTTGGAGTTCAGGCGATAAATGCTCAGCAGTTCGGGCGTCAATGCCTGAGGAGGCAGTTAAAGCGTCCACCGCTGGTTGGAGCGTCTACTTCACAAGACGCCCAAACGCCTCAAGATGCGAGTTTACATTGACAACTTAACATATTGGACACTCCAACGCTCTGGTCTGAACGCAGCATAAAATGACACTGTTTATTCTTTGAGGTGAAGCATCAATTTGTTCTACTAAAGATCTCTGACAAACTAAGATTTGTCACAGGTGGGGGCGGCTAAATAGTTTGTTGTAACAGTGATTTCCAGTGTCTATTTTCAATAAATGTCAATTTACACAGATATTTTGAATGAAAATGCCATGGAAAAGACTTTGTGCACAAGGGTGTTTCCTAAAGCCAGACAGATCAGACAGTGACACCCAGTGGACCTTTATTGGGTAATATGACGATAAATGGTATAGAGTTTATTCCTGTAACAGTCTGCTCTTTAGGTAAAATGAAACCACAATTCAACACTTCTGTTAGATGCTGCTGTCTCTTCAAACATCCATTATTATTTTATGTGCCGCTTATTTCAGTTTCAAAATCCTCCAGAGGTCACCTGCAGCTCACTGTCACTGTACAACTTTAGTCGGATTTTGACCAAACTGCATGCACCATGTACTTCTGTCAGTATCACATACTGCTTGCTTTTGCTTGTTAATCCAGCTCTGGTCTTTCAAATAAAGTAAATATCAATCCTCAGTCTGTGTGAGTCTCTTTCCTGAAGTCAAATGAACAACTTAGTTAAGACTCTGTATTAGCTCATATCAACACTTTCATCAGGCTTTATACTTTATAGTATATTTGTGATGTTGTCACCAAAATACTGTAAGAATCAGAGAAAAAACATCTTTGAGAAGATCCGTGTATGAGCAGCACCACAACTGCTCACGTGTCTGGAGCTCTCCACAGATGTTTGGACCTCCCATGTGCTCCTGTGACCACAGAAGTCTTTGTACATGAACCTGGTGTGAGCACAGAAGTCTTTACCTGAGCCAGGACCTGCTGGGATGAGCACAGAAGTCCCTACATGAGCCTGGACCTCCTGGGATGAGCACAGAAGTCCTTACATGAGCCTGGACCTCCTGGGATGAGCACAGAAGTCTTTACATGAGCCTGGACCTCCTGGGATGAGCACAGAAGTCTTTACATGAGCCTGGACCTCATGGGATGGGCACAGAAGTCCTTACATGAGCCTGGACCTCCTGGGATGAGCACAGAAGTCTTTACATGAGCCTGGACCTCCTGGGATGAGCACAGAAGTCCTTACATGAGCCTGGACCTCCTGGGATGAGCACAGAAGTTCTTACATGAGCCTGAATCTCCTCACAGGGGCCTAGAGCTTCTTACCTGAGTTTCTCACAGTCAACAGCTCACATGAGGGAGCAGAACCTGGAACGCAGCCTCTCCAAAAGGGGAGGAGTCTGTGCACTGTCAGGACTATCAGAGGGAGGAACCTGTGTCTTCTGGACCAATGAGACTTCACTAAGGAAAGAAGACAGGTAGAACATTAGCAGTACTAAGCAAAATAGATATTAGGAAAAGCATGGGCAGTACAAATAATCACAATAACAGCAAAATATGACCCCACAAAGTTTTATCAGAGCTACTGCAAAACCCTTTCTCTTGAACCCCTCCCCCTGCATCAACAATCCACTTGTCATGCTTCTCTTGGTCAAAACAGCACCCACCAACATGTATTTTATGATTAAAAGTATAACAAGCATTTCTTTCAGACAAATCAAAAACAATCGACATACTTGTGGTCTATTTTCCACTAATGATGTTGGAATTACGAATAAAAATGCACAAACTACTTTTTTTATATTGACTCTCTGATCAGACAAAGCTCTGGAGCCCCATGCTGTTCCAGACCGCAGACTGTTCTAGACCACAGACTGTTCCAGACCACAGACTGTTCTAGACCGCAGACTGTTCTAGACCGCAGACTGTACTAGACCACAGACTGTACTAGACCACAGACTGTTCCAGACCACAGACTGTTCTAGACCGCAGACTGTTCCAGACCACAGACTGTTCTAGACCGCAGACTGTTCCAGACGCAGACTGTTCTAGACCACAGACTGTTCTAGACCGCAGACTGTTCCAGACCGCAGACTGTTCCAGACCGCAGACTGTTCTAGACCGCAGACTGTTCTAGACCGCAGACTGTTCTAGACCGCAGACTGTTCCAGACCACAGACTGTTCTAGACCGCAGACTGTTCCAGACCGCAGACTGTTCTAGACCGCAGACTGTTCTAGACCGCAGACTGTACTAGATCGCAGACTGTACTAGACCACAGACTGTACTAGACCACAGACTGTTCCAGACCGCAGACTGTTCTAGACCGCAGACTGTACTAGACCGCAGACTGTACTAGACCACAGACTGTACTAGACCACAGACTGTTCCAGACCACAGACTGTTCTAGACCGCAGACTGTTCCAGACCACAGACTGTTCTAGACCGCAGACTGTTCCAGACCACAGACTGTTCTAGACCACAGACTGTTCTAGACCGCAGACTGTTCTAGACCACAGACTGTTCTAGGCCGCAGACTGTTCTAGACCGCAGACTGTTCTAGACCGCAGACTGTACTAGACCGCAGACTGTTCTAGACCACAGACTGTTCTAGACCACAGACTGTTCTAGACCGCAGACTGTTCTAGACCGCAGACTGTTCTAGACCGCAGACTGTACTAGACCGCAGACTGTTCTAGACCACAGACTGTTCTAGACCACAGACTGTTCTAGACCACAGACTGTTCCACACGCAGACTGTTCTAGACCACAGACTGTTCTAGACCGCAGACTGTTCCAGACCGCAGACTGTTCCAGACCACAGACTGTTCCAGACCACAGACTGTTCTAGACCACAGACTGTACTAGACCACAGACTGTTCTAGACCGCAGACTGTTCCAGACCGCAGACTGTTCAAGACCGCAGACTGTTCTAGACCGCAGACTGTTCTAGACCGCAGACTGTTCTAGACCGCAGACTGTTCTAGACCGCAGACTGTTCAAGACCGCAGACTGTTCCAGACCACAGACTGTTCCAGACCGCAGACTGTTCCAGACCGCAGACTGTTCCAGACCACAGACTGTTCTAGGCCACAGACTGTTCTAGACCACAGACTGTTCTAGACCGCAGACTGTTCTAGACCGCAGACTGTTCTAGACCGCAGACTGTTCAAGACCACAGACTGTTCCAGACCACAGACTGTTCCAGACCGCAGACTGTTCTAGACCACAGACTGTTCTAGACCTCTGAATGTTCCAGACTGCAGACTGTTCTAGACCGCAGACTGTTCTGGACCACAGACTGTTCTAGACCACAGACTGTTTTAGACCGCAGACTATTCCAGACGCAGACTGTTCTAGACCACAGACTGTTCTAGACCACAGACTGTTTTAGACCGCAGACTATTCCAGACGCAGACTGTTCTAGACCACAGACTGTTCTAGACCACAGACTGTTCTAGACCACAGACTGTTTTAGACCGCAGACTATTCCAGACGCAGACTGTTCTAGACCACAGACTGTACTAGACCGCAGACTGTTCCAGACCGCAGACTGTTCTAGACCACAGACTGTTCCAGACTGTTCCAGACTGTTCTAGACCACAGACTGTTCTAGACCGCAGACTGTTCTAGACCGCAGACTGTTTTGGACCACAGTCTGTACTAGACCACAGAGTTTGATGCAGAACGGACTATTCTTTTCTTCCAAAAAGTCTTTCTGTTATGATTATTTTGCTACTATTGTGCTATTAGAATTGAATACAAGTCTAAAGTCTATGTCATGGTTTTTAGCATCAACATGTAGTTTGACACTTCTGTCAATAGATGTGACTCAGCCCTGCTTTAGACCTAGTTTGAGCTTTGATTCTGTAGAGATTATTTTCGCATGACATGGGAGAAAACCTCTAAGGATGGAATGAGAAGCAGTGAGGCATTCCCGCTGGTGGAAGTAGCCACATGAAGGCAGCAAGTGAAACCTCTCCAAATGAATGTACAGATTTCATTTTGAAATTACTGCGACAGAAACATTTTTGAACGTACCTGTCAGTGTGAAGCTCCCGATCAGACCATGGCTCCGCTGAAACACACATGGCAACAGTGGTTAGAAATCTAACTATTTCATTTTTCTAGTGCCACTGCCAACCACTGCTGGCATATCCTGCCCATCCTTCTGTACTAGAAGAGCCCCACATTAACAAAAAAATATGATCATATACAGCAAGTATCTAAGAAGGATATTATCTGTTTGGAATAGAAGTTTTATTTGTTCAATAAGTAGAAAATTGCAATTAACCACCTGAAGTGGACATCATACATTAACCAGTGTATGTTGAACACAGATTCAATAACAACTCCACTTGTCAGAATGACCAGGAGCTGTGGAAGATGGACACATAGCACCTGATCAAACTCCAGCCTGAAAAAACATCATCACTAATCATGTTTCCATTATCTTAATTTAATGTGCATTAAGAAGTATCAAAATAGTCCTGGGAGGTGGAAACGCCATATATCACATTTAGAATTCCTAATGCACATAAAAGTTTATAAACTCTCTTAGGTGGCTTTTGTTTTATGCGCATAACGGCTGCAGCGAATTTTGAAAGCTGGAAACGCAGTTAGTAAGGATTAAACAACGAGGAGCCGTGCATTACACAGATATAATGCACGACACGGAGTCAAGAACATCACGACGCGCAGCAGAGTCTATTATAATCTGTGTAATGCACGGCTCCTCGTTGTTTAATCCGCTTATACCAGGTCAAACAACTAAAAACTTTAATATACACGTACAGTTCGTTCAATAAACTCATTTTTTGCTCGGGGAATTGTATTTTTAGGTCTACTTTATTGTGTCCGGGCTTAACAGCGGCAACATAGCCTGTTTATGTTCAAATGCACAGCGCTGCTGTTGTCAGGCTCTTGTAGACTGCAGACTGTTCAAGATTGCTCCTTTCTCTTGCATTCTTTTTCTCTCTCTCTCTCTCTCTCTCTCTCTCGGTCACATGTGTTTATTTACCTTAAGACGGAGGAGGATGCGGTCTCTCAGTTTTCAAAGCCTGTGCAGGTGATGTATTCCGACCATTGTGTGTCTCTGTGCTAATATCCCGGTCCACGTTCACAAAATGCGATGTCTGTCCTCTCATGTTGTTTAAAATATCCAACACACAAGTCCATCAAAAACTAAAAAGTTCCGTGGTAGCCTGTTATGTCAAGACAGTGGTTAAGACAAAGCCCGTGTTAAAAGTCTCACTTCCTGTGTGTACTGCACAATAAAAGCCTCAACATAATCCCGCTGAAAGCAGAGTTTTATTATGAAAGAGTCAGACAGCGACAGAGCACCAGAGACTCGTTCTTCCATCTTTTCCTGTCAAAAGTTCATTGGTTTTGCTCAGATGTTGCGCGTTGCCGTGGAGACGTATTCAGCGCACTGATATGTAGGTGATTTAACCTGCCAAACTATTTGTGCGTATATACAATTATAATGCACGCCAGTTAACATTTGAATTCTCACTGACCATGGTATAATTCGCATTAACTCATGAAGCGAGTAAAACCCACAGGACCCTCAAGTTAATACCTGCTGCAGCGGCTCTGGAGGAGAGACTGAGGTGATGAACAAAGACTAAATAATCCAGTGGCGGGCCGTGCATTTCTTGCCTAGGCCTTCAGTGGTGCTCCTTTTAACTATATTATCATATACAGTATATCACTTGTCAATAAGCAGCTGATGGCTATTAAACTATTCTATTACGCAGAGCAAAGCATCATTACTTCTATAGCCAGAATAAACGCATTTACACACACACACACACACACACACACAAATATTTACTCACCAATAGTCTGAATTACTTGTACACCAAAAACGCAAAGGAGCTGGTGGTAGTGTGAATGTGGATCTTGCGCTGGACCCCGTCTCGTCTCCGGGGCTCAGGCAACGCTTCCAGTGGCCTCGTAGATTTGCTCATATCGACTCCTCTCTCGCGCAGCTATGTTTCCCTCCACACTTGCTCGTTTAGCTGTAAATCCATCCACTCTGGGATCGCCAAAAATTTTGGAAAGCACCTTTTAAGTGTCCCACAGAACAAATCCCTTTCCCGCTTGTGACAGGAGCTCTGAGAGCTGCTGGGTTCAGAGTTGCCCGGTCTTTCTGAACAATGTCCAGCTTTTCCATTCGTCTTGATAAAGGCTTTACTATAATTACAACCAATTCTCTCCTTTAGCCACTGTAACAAATTGCTATCAAAACAACAATAAGCACAGACAGCCAATCAAATGCTGTAGTAATCGTGATGTTGACAGTCGCCTGCTAGAAGGTCTTGGCATCGTTGACGTAAAATCTGATTGGTTGAAGCAACAGTTTGATATGCGTTTATTTTAAGAGACGGTGCCTTCCAAACTGACTGTGAAGGCCTCAGGGCAGATTTCACTGACCCTGACAACAACTGATGGCTGAAATTTGATTGGTTAAAACAATATATTTTGAAACATACACCTGAAAGCTGTGAAACGATCGGAAATGCTACGAAGACCAATAGAAAACAATAGAAAACAAGGTACCTCATTATCTGTTGGCCTGTTAACCTGTCAAGCAAACCCTCGGTGTTCCTAAGTAACTCATTGGCCCAGTTGCAGTGAAGGGCGTGGCCCTGGGAGAATACACATGAGCATCGTTTGAAAAAGAGCAAACAGTTATTGGATTTGAAAAAACCTCCATACAACCTTTAAAGAGCAGTGGTATTTATTAGAAATAAACTGCCTTAAATGTTGGATTTACACTTCCAACAGAACAAAAATGATGAAGAGAACTTCTTTGTATCACGCCACTGTAGAATTATTTGCCTAAAGGTGTAATTAAAATAGAAAATAACCTAAGAACAGGACTCCTCTTGAAAAAACATAAAATACCGAAAACACTAACAAGCCAGAAACAGACAGGAGTGATAATCTAAAGCAGCTAACTTTACCACAGGCTATGTCTAGCAATATGGATGCTAATGCGGCAAACACAGGTCATCTGAAAAGCCGAATCTTGGTTGAACTGGAGAAACTACGACAAGAAAATAAAGGACAGTCATTGGCCAAGTTGGAGACTACAATCAAGAATTGAAACGTAACACAAATAGTCTAGAGCAGAGGGCCTCAGAGACTGAAGGCCGCATTAGCAGCACCAAAGATACAGCGCAAGGACAGGAAAGAGCAATCAGTATATACTGCAAAGAGAGATCGACCTAACCACAAATCACGAGGACCTGCAAAACGGTCCGTGTACAATCCGTGTATCATTCGTTCAATTGATTTTCAATTTCAAAACAAAAACAAAAAAACGAAAAGTTAGACCTTTTTTCCTTTTTTTGTTTTGATTCATAAAACAAATTACAGTAAAACGGGTTGATTTTTGTTTTTTACATTTGGTTTCAAAATCGAAAAAACGAACACTGAAATACTGTCTCTAAGCGTGGTTTCTTTTTTAATTTACCTTTATTTGTTTTGCGTGAACCGGAAGTTTGTCTCTGCCGGGTGATGTGGGCGGGAGCTCAGCTCAGTGCCAGAGAAAAGCCTAAAGTGGCGGAGACACGCTGCTACCTGGGCTTGTGTGCAGGGGAACTCGTTTTAAACTGAATGAAGAGAAGTGCGCTGCCCCGTACGTGTTAATACCACGGTACCCCGCCCGTTTGCACTGCGTCCTTACAACGCAGTATTAGTATAAATACGATGTGTTCACCTGTAGTGATAGTGGCACACTCGATAGAGCTTTGCGCTCTCATTCAAGAGGTCTGCAGATCGATCCTCACCACGTGAAATTTAAATTTTTATGTTGTTGATTATAATTTATTTATGTCACGTGATACAGCTTCATAGCAATTCATTTATGACAGTAGGACAGTTTCAGGGTTTACAGCAAAGACCCAGAACAGACCCAGTTCTGATACCACGGATTAGCGGTGGTTTCTCTTTTTTTAATTTACCCTTTATTTGTTTTGCAAGAACCGGAAGTTTGTCTCGGCCGGGTGATGTGGGGGGAAGTAGATGTGGGCCGGGAGCGCTGCCAGCAGTGCCAAAAGCCTAAGTGGCGGAAACACGCTGCTAACCTGGGCTTGTGTGCGGGGGAACTCGTTTTAAACTGAATGAAGAGAAGTGCGCTGCCCCCGTACGTGTTAATACCACTGTACCCCGCCCGTTTGCACTGCGTCCTTACAACGCAGTATTAGTATAAATACGATGCGTAATCACCTGCAAGTGATAGTGGCGAGCTCGGTAGAACGTTGCGCTCTCATGCAAGAGGTCTGTAGATCGATCCTCACCACGTGAAATTTAAAATTTTATGTTGTTGATTAAAAATTATTTATGTCACGTGATACAGCTTCATAGCAATTCATTTATGACAGTAGGACAGTTTCAGAGTTTACAGCAAAGACCAGAACAGACCAGAGCAAAGACCAGAGCAAAGACCAGAGCAAAGACACAGAAAGCAAAGACCAGAGCTCACAGACCAGAGCAAAGACCAGAGCAAAGACCAGAGCTCACAGACCAGAGCAAAGACAAGAGAGCCCCAGAGTTGATCCCTGCACTGGTTCTTGTATGGTCTCTCGCTCTGGTCTGTGAGCTCTGGTCTTTGCTCTGGTCTTTGCTCTGGTCTGTTCTGGTCTTTGCTGTAAACCCTGAAACTGTCCTACTGTCATAAATGAATTGCTATGAAGCTGTATCACGTGACATAAATAATTTATAATCAACAACATAAAATTTAAAATTTCACGTGGTGAGGATCGATCTATAGACCTCTTGCACGAGAGCGCAACGCTACCGAGTGCGCCACTATCACACGTAGGGGAACACAAATCGTATTTATAGTAATACTGCATTGTAAACGGGCGATATACAGTGGTATTAACACGTACGGGGCAGTGCACTTCTCTTCATTCAGTTTAAAACGAGTTCCCCTGCACACAAGCCCAGGTAGCAGCGTGTCTCCGCCAGTTTAGGCTTTTCTCTGGCACTGAGCTGAGCTCCCGCCCACATCACCCGGCCGAGACAAACTTCCGGTTCACGCAAAACAAATAAAGGTAAATTAAAAAAAGAAACCACGCTTAGAGACAGTATTTCAATGTTCGTTTTTTCGATTTTGAAACCAAATGGAAAAAACAAAAATCAACCCGTTTTACTGTAATTTGTTTTATGAATCAAAACAAAAAAAGGAAAAAGGTCTAACTTTTCGTTTTTTTGTTTTTGTTTTGAAATTGAAAATCAATTGAACGAATGATACACGGATTGAGAAAAACACTTTTAACTGGTTTCTCCTTTTTTGTTTTTCATTTACATTATAAAAATAGAAAAACGAAAAACGATTCGTTTTCCGTTTTTTGATTTTAAAACCAAAATCGGAAAACAAACCTTTTTCTGATTTTCTATTTTATTTTGGAAAATGAAAAACGGGAAACGGTTCGTTTTTCGTTTTCCGATTTCAAAACGAAAATCAAATGGCCAGCAGGTACACGGACCCAAAACTGACAGAACAACCTGAGATTCTTCAGAGTGTCGGAGGACAGCGAGGTTAAAGATGTGATTGCATTTGTGAGGGATCTTTTTCAAACAACCATGTAACTAGCCCCAGAAGCTAACGTGCAAATCGAGCGCTCACTCCCAAGAACAACTCTACATCCCGGTCCATTATTGTAAAGTTTGTAAACTACTCAGTGAAAGATGACATTTTGAGACAAACAGAAGCTGGTGCTTCAGGTAGAATCCAACATACTGTATTTTGATCATGATTGCTACAGAAAAAGCGTTCTCAGGTACAAGAAGCTAATAAAACAGATGAACATTAGAGCCAAATGCGTCTACCCAGCACAGCTCAAAGTTCTGACAGAGGAAGGGGACAAAACATATTCATCCTCGCAGAAGCAGTCTCGATGCTGCGGGAGCTTGAAATCCAGGTACGTGTAGATGAAAGCGAGAAAATGGAACTCGAGCTGAACCACTATAGATGGGGCAAAGGGAATGGAAAACGCACCACAAATACGGCTAAACTTTCTGTCACAGACACTTGTTCTTTGAGATAGATGCATAACTGTGGAGTTTTGAATAAGCCAAACAAGAACCAAACAAGACCTACATCCACAATGTTAGGTAAACAATGTGAATCTTGAACACAAAAGACAGACTTGTAAGACTAAACTGCGAGCACTAGAGCTGCATTGGGAGCTACAGCACCACCTCTACGAGATGGAGGCAAGCAGCCATGCACAGACAATCCCAGAGGAGCAGTCACCATCCTGGTAACATGTAAAACTGCACACTTTCAGCTAAAGATGTTTATTTATTTAAGTCAAGTGCAGTGCATATTAATCAACATTTCTGTAAATATGCCAGAATTAGCCAGAGGCTATTTTTCATCTGTAGTCTGTGACAGTGAAACCTGTCGACCGAAAACAGAATAAAACTCAAAACAGAACTTTCAGTTTGTTATGTTCTTTTTATTTTGCTACGTTCATTTGGTGTTGAGATGGCTCAGAGCAAGTACGTCGAGTTTATGCCTTTAAGTAACGTAAAGTATTTGTTGTTTAGGTGGCATGTCAAATCTGGAGGGAAAAAGCAAATGAACTACTTTATTATTACAACATGAAAAGTTAACTTGCATTAGTTATAAATTTAAAGGCATTAGCTCTCCAATTAAAGGAAAGAAAATATTTACTCCACTGAAAAAATGACAATGTTCCATTGCCATGATTCAGCAGACACATTGTCAGAGCGTGAGCACTTCAAACTGAAGAGAGAAGGAGTAGATCAGGTGTATGGGGAAAGAGGAGTAACCATTCTAAGAAATACAAATGCTCATTTTACTCATAGTCATAGAGAGGGCCGGTATGTGTTGGTGATCAGGGAACAACAATCACTTTGCTTGCTCTCTATGCTCCAAATGAAGACTGTATTACAATGAAGAAGTCTGCACAGCCATCAGCTCCAAAAGTTTTAATGGAACATCAAAAACGTTCTTCCAAATGAAGATTGTCCCATGTTTTTAACGAATATAGCATCAGTGTTGTTAAAGGGTCCTATTATGTAAAATGTACTCTTCAAGATTTACCCAGTTATGATGGCCTTCCTTCATCATTAATGTACTCAAAGTTATATTTGAATTGATTCATGCATGTTGGAGTAATCTTGTTTTGTTCTTCAGCTGGAGCTCAAGTGCTAAGAAAATCCCTGTTCTCACCTACCACCTATCCCCTCCCACTTTAGTACTATTTACTTGGTATAATTCAAAACATTAATGCTCAAAGTGAAGCATATGTGGTTCAAAACTGTCCCAGTCCCACTTTCAAACAATAAATTTAGTTTCATCGACTTACAGAAAAACCCAAGGCACTCTCTTTTAAATAAAATGCCTTTATTAACTATGGCATGTCAAAATGGACCTCATAAAGCCCCATCGTGTTTCAGCCTACTGGCCTTCATCAGGGGGACAAACAGAATTCAAATGCAACATGATATTATATACAACTTTTCTACCAATAGGGCTTCACTAACCAAGTTAGTGTGAGAAGTGGGCAGCAACATATATGAACCACAAGATGATGGTGTGGAAAAAAGTTGCATAATAAAACCCATATAAATTTGTTATTTAAAATGTGTTGCTTCTCACAGTTAAATTTTAAAATGAAGAGGCGGGCGACACGGTGGCGCAGCGGTTAGCGCTCTGGCCTCATAGCAAGAAGGTCCTGGGTTCGACTCCCGGGCCGCCCAGGGCCTTTCTATACGAGTTTGCATGTTCTCCCCGTGTCTGCGTAGGTTTCCTCCGGGGGCTCCGGTTTCCTCCTACACATAAAAAAACATGTCCAATGTGCCTCCCCTCCCCAGGACTACAGATGTAAATTAGCTGTAAGCTACAATCTGGTACAAGCATGTCCACCTTTATGCTTAATGCAAAATTATACATTGTCCTTAATAAACATCCAGAAAAATGATCAGTTCTGCATTTTCAACAGGAAACCAATGGAGCTGTTTCTATTTTCAAGCCGATCAATTTTGTGTTTTACAATGAACAAAATGTAAATTACTGATCTGCAGATGTTCTAGTTTCTGAGGCCCCGAACGCACTGCACGCTGCAGCGTTTACACACGTAAGCTCGCGTAACCACAGACGTGCGTCTACGCATAGGCGGTTCCACTGTCAGCTACAACAACGTGCTGTCGCCCGGTTTACGCATCTCTGTTGTAACAAAAAAATCATATTAAAACGAGTTATTTCCATATGATTCTGAAGGAAAATGGACCTAAATGTTGAATTGGCGTGTTCCTACTGTAGTAAAATGGTACAGGAAGTCCCCTGGTGCCACTGGGAGGGACACAAAAAGTAAATTAATTTGGGGACATCTGGGTATTTGGGATAGGCAGTGGATGTGACAAATTTTTTCTCTGTAAATACAGAGAAAATATGTCCAAAATGATTATATTTGCATATTTTGGTGAAATATAAGTTTAATTAAAATACAAATGATTGAAATGTGCTATTTTCCTGTATTAGTGAAATTATCTTAGTGTTGTTATGTTCTGAACGAGCTTTATTCCTACCTGCGTCTGCTTTTCTCAATAGCCATAATGCTCTCCTCGGGGCTGCGCGTGCCTGTTTGGGTGCCAATGGGCGTGCACGTGGATGAGAGAGAGAGCGAGAGATTGCCTATTAATTGCGGGATGGTGTGAAAAATAAGCTTGAAGAAAAAATAGGGCTCCTAGTACAACGTGAAGCAGGCAAACATTGACGTAAAATCTGCAAATGCAGCAGCAGCGGCTTGTTAGTGCTTTTTGAAAAACATCGCACCAAAGTTTATGTTAAAGTAAAGTGCCGCTATGTTGTTATGTTCTGAATCACGTAAGGCACTAACCTCAAGGAAAAAGAAACGCAACATTTTAATTTTAAAAAAATCCTTAGAAAACGAGTACATTTGGAAAAACAGGCTAGCACCATGGTTTCAGTCCACAGTAAGCTGAAGACAGGTGAACAGATTTCTTGGTTTGGCTTGACTGATTGTGAGAACAATAAAGAGTGCATTACAGGGTCGTTTATTCACACAAACTCATGTTTGAAACTCAGAGTTGACTTTTACCGCTGGTTAACTGTGCTCAAGTCTTCTCTATAAAAGGCACCAGAATGAAGCCAAAAACACACGATTGTCTCAACCAGAGAGGGATGGAGCTATTGGCTGCTCCAAGCTGGACGGTGTTGTTGTCTCCAGGGTGTTTGGAGTCACCGCTTTACCATTAGTCGTCTTATGGAGCGATACTAGGCCACTGGTTCCTCTAACGACCGCCCTCGTACTGGTCACCCCCGTGTAACGACTGCTGTACAAGACCATACAAGAGCAGAAACACAGACAGACAAACTAGAACAGCTTTCCCTTAGAGAAACACAGGGTCAGTAGCTCGCAGACGCGCACGGGGCAACACACATATTCAGCTGCAATTGGCGGTGTGGCCACCCATGCATGGACGCACGGCTGTTTTGCTTGTTCACGCACCTCATTTTTGTCGCTTGCTGTGTGGCTGGGACCTTACTGCACGCACACAAAAACAGGAGAAAATGGCAGCAGTGTGGAAATATTTTAGTGTCTGACAAAGAGCATCTTCGCGCTTACATGATGTGCTTGGGTCTTAACAAAGCTGAAACAGCAGGACATTTCCATCCGTCGGAACGGCACTTTTACTTGCGACGTAAGTTACCGGTGGACTTACCTGAGAATGTTCTCTTACTTCTCGCCCCTTTCGAGCAACTGACAAGTGAGATGAGCTCCGCTGCTGAAACTGTTGAGCTTCGAACAGCCACATTCAAAGCCGCGCTGTTGTATGCTGTAAACCACGGCTTTGCTGCGAATGAGTCCGATTTTTCTTTGGCATCGCAACATTAGATCCGAAGTACACAGACTATTACTTTGACAAAAACATCCAAAGGTGAACGCGCGCGGCACTCGAGGGTCTCATGCACAAGCCCGCTCCCTCAGCCTCTGCGTGCACACGTATGATATGTTTGATGAAATTACAGAGGAAAACGTGCCAGATAAGCCAACAGTGTCGTCATAGATAACGTGTACCTGTCTGAGAGCCCATTCCCCGCGGTGAGATGGGCTGGAATACTGAAAACAAAACCGCTCCCACTATAAAATGTATTTAACTGCATTATTATTTGCTTAAACTTTTTGTTGTACTATTTTAAGTTAACTGACAGTTCTCTTTTTTTGCAATTATTGTTTTTATTTTTGCCCCATGAATTCATATTCATTCACGGATGTATATATTATGTATTTATTTATTTGTTTGCTTTCAAATATTTATTTTTATGCCCTTTAAATTGGGCTTTTTTCCATTTTGCTAAGCCTACTTTGACTTTGTGCACTTTCTATGTTGCATTATTATTTCAACATGATTTCAATAAATTAAAATGTTATGTTCATTATTCCTTTGAATTGCAGTTCACAGTTTGAAATATTTTAGACAAATTATTATTGGAATAATTTTGAAGAATATTGTTTTTGCCTGTAAAATGAGTTGTATCATTTACATGTATCATCATCATGTATCATATAAAAATATGGCGCTAGAATATCGGCCTAATATTGGTATCGGCCAAAGACATTGTCAAATATGATATCGGCCCAAAATTTGTTGTACCTCGTGCAAAAACCCACATTCAGGGGGTGGATGGCAAAACAGTAAGTAGCTCAGTGTTCTAACATCCACAAACGGCAACTGCTATCACAACTCTAAATTGACGAGGTACAACACAAATACAAATACTTGCTAGACATGGGGCAGCCAGGACGCCAGGTCAGAGGGGAGATAACATCATCTCTCCAACCAGAGATTGGGTACGAAGCCCCAATGAGAGTGATCACGCTGAGCGAGGCAGCGACTGACCTGAAAGATGAGCTCCAGGCAACCCCAACGCCAGTTACAACGGCTAAGTGAAGTACCATCTGAAAGTCTCATGGAAGATGTGAATGCAGCAGTGAGAGCGATACCTACCACAACAATCACTGAAACCAATGAGCTGATCTACACTTCAGCATCACCTCCAAATGGTGCTGGGCTACAACAGCAACCATGGGAGCCATGAGAAACAGTATCCACCATGGAAACGAAGGTTGGAGGAAGGAAGTGAGCCATTTGACAGAGGTGTAATGGAAAGACAATACCTGAAGCACTCAAAACTGCCAAGCAAAGGTTTGGCCAGCCACCTAAAGATACATGAAGGAAAATAAACCTACGAAAGTGTACTGTCAATGGCAGGGTAAAGACCCCCAAAGACGCTTCACATTCTGAAATATTCATTCCACACTGGGTAGTGGTAAGCTACAATTGTAGCCACAGCTGCCCTGGGGCAGACTAACGGAAGCGAGGCTCTGACCACAAACAACTATACAAGGATTGTTGGGTCTTGCCTAAGGACACAACAACGAGTTTCTCCTCTGTTTGCCCCACTGAGGCACCTGAGGTTCCTCCACCGGTCTCCCATCAGAGTACTTCCCAGGCCCAACGTGCTTAGCTTCTGAGATCTGACGAGATCAGGCTTTGGCATGCTGGTATAGCCATTATAATAGCAGCAGAGCAGACCCATGGGTCACCTAGGCTGGAAAATGAACAGTACTGGAAACGTGTATGGGTGAGTGTAATATATATATATATATATATATATATATATATATATACACGTATTTATATATGTATATATATGTATTGTATTTAATTATAAAATCAAATAAAAAATGAAATTTTATTGATGACCCCTGCTATAAGAAGGTTAACATGTTGAATCAGAATTTCCGTTTTATGGTGCACAGACAGACAGTCTCCCTGAGGTCGTCTCACTGCATATGACTGAAGTGATTGTATTTAAAGTTATTGTTTATGCTTTTATTCTTTTTTGTCATTGTCTGTAAATGTTTAATGTATTTGATTTGCTGTAAAGCACTCTAAATTGCTTTTTGGTAAGATTTGTGTGTTCTTCTAACCTGAGGGAACTTTCACAGAGACATTCAGAGCCGACTCTGTGCTTGAAATTGGAAAACAATAAAATAAAATTCCCTCATGTGTTGTGGGCTTAGAAAACTTGGAGTCTTGGAGAGATGGTCAAAACATGTCAGACTCACCAAGCTCCTCCACTTTCCCCTCTTCTTTCTGCTGATTGGTTGTTTTTGTGGGACTTGGTGTGTCTAGTCTTCTGTAAGCAGAGATATTTCCCAAGAAGAAATCACATGATTCATATGTTTTGTATATATATATTTTTAATCTTACCTGGAAAGGGGACTCCGAGGGTAAGGCCTGGTTAGTCCAGAGGGTCGTGGCCTCTGTGTGATAGACAGCAGATAGTTGAAGAATACCATCTACACTAAAAAGCATGCCTATTTAAAAGAAGCACTATGAAACCTTTACTGTCCCTCTATTTCACACAAACACCTCTCCTTTAACATAAATGACAGATCATTTAAACTCTGTGACCCCATAGTAAGAGACAACAGAAGGACTTGAGTATGTTGTATCGTATTCATAACTCTTATTTACAGAGGTCAGAACCCCTTACAAAGGCCCAAAGGAACAACACAAACTTTTTGTCCACTTGGCTAAAAAAAGGAGAATAAAAAGCGTGTTGTAACCTGTGCCACAGTGATCCGCAGAGCTGCAGTGAGACGCTCCACCAGCCTTTGTCCCACTCCTTCAGAGTCCTGCAAACAGCACACATTACTACTACTGGGTGGAAGAATATTGTGTGAAAGTATTTCCACTGTCTAATGTGAACCAGGCTTTTTGATGACTCAGAATAAAGAGGTAGTAACTCTTAAGACACTTTCTTAGGTCGCAGGCTCTAGCTCAGGACTATGTGCTGTAGTACCTCACATGTACAGTGACTATGTGCTGTAGTACCTACATGTACATGTACATGTGACTATGTGCTGTAGTCTACATGTACATGTGACTATGTGCTGTAGTACCTCACATGTACATGTGACTATGTGCTGTAGTACCTCACATGTACATGTGACTATGTGCTGTAGTACCTCACATGTACTGTGACTATGTGTTGTAGTACCTCACATGTACAGTGACTATGTGCTGTAGTACCTCACATGTACATGTGACTATTGTTGTAGTACTCACATGTACATGTGACTATGTGCTGTAGTACCTCACATGTACATGTGACTATGTGCTGTAGTACCTCACATGTACATGTGACTATGTGCTGTAGTACCTCACATGTACATGTGACTATGTGCTGTAGTACTCACATGTACATGTGACTATGTGCTGTGTACCTCACATGTACATGTGATATGTGCTGTAGTACCTCACATGTACACGTGACTATGTGCTGTAGTACCTCAATGTACATGTGACTATGTGCTGTAGTACCTCACATGTACACGTGACTATGTGCTGTAGTACCTCACATGTACACGTGACTATGTGTGTACCTACATTACATGTGACTATGTGCTGTATACCTCACATGTACATGTATAGTCTGTATACCTACATGTACTTGACTATGTGTAGTACCTCACATGTACATGTGACTATGTGTTATACTACTTACATGTGACTATGTGCTGTAGTACCTCACATGTACATGTGACTATGTGCTGTAGTACCTCACATGTACATGTGACTATGTGCTGTAGTACTCACATGTACACGTGACTATGTGCTGTAGTACCTCACATGTACAGTGACTATGTGCTGTAGTACCTCACATGTACATGTGACTATGTGCTGTAGTACCTCACATGTACATGTGACTATGTGCTGTAGTACCTCACATGTACATGTGACTATGTGCTGTAGTACCTCACATTACATGTGACTATGTGCTGTAGTACCTCACATGTTTACATTCTGTGTACTATGTACAGTATCACTGAACGTGACTATGTGCTGTAGTACCTCACATGTACATGTGACTATGTGCTGTAGTACCTCACATGATATGTAAACATGTGACTATGTGCTGTAGTACCTCACATGTACATGTGACTATGTGCTGTATACCTCATGTACATGTGACTATGTGCTGTAGTACCTCACATGTACATGTGACTATGTGCTGTAGTACCTCACATGTACATGTGACTTTGCTGTAGTACTACATGTATTGACTATTGCTGTAGTACCTCACATGTACATGTGACTATGTGCTGTAGTACCTCACATGTACATGTGACTATGTGCTGTAGTACCTCACATGTACATGTGACTATTGCTGTAGTACCTCACATGTACATGACTATGTGCTGTAGTACCTCACATGTACATGTGACTATGTGCTGTAGTACCTCACATGTACATGTGACTATTGCAGTAACAGTGACTATGTGCTGTAGTACCTCACATGTACACGTGACTATGTTGCTGTAGTACCTCACATGTACATGTGACTATGTGCTGTAGTACTCACATGTACACGTGACTATATGCTGTAGTACCTCACATGTACATGTGACTATGTGCTGTAGTACCTCACATGTACACGTGACTATGTGCTGTAGTACCTCACATGTACACGTGACTATGTGCTGTAGTACCTCACATGTACATGTGACTATGTGCTGTAGTACCTCACATGTACACGTGACTATGTGCTGTAGTACCTCACATGTACATGTGACTATGTGCTGTAGTACCTCACATGTACATGTGACTATGTGCTGTAGTACCTCACATGTACACGTGACTATGTGCTGTAGTACCTCACATGTACATCGTGACTATGTGCTGTAGTACCTCACATGTACACGTGACTATGTAGTACCTCACATGTACATGTGCTGTGCACCTCACATGTACACGTGACTATGTGCTGTAGTTTTTGTACTACCTCACATGTACACGTGACTATGTGCTGTATACCTCACATGTACATGTGACTATGTGCTGTAGTACCTCACATGTACACGTGACTATGTGCTGTAGTACCTCACATGTACATGTGACTATGTGCTGTAGTACCTCACATGTACATGTGACTATGTGCTGTAGTACCTCACATGTACATGTGGACTATGTGCTGTAGTACCTCACATGTACATCGTGACTATGTGCTGTAGTACCTCACATGTACATGTGACTATGTGCTGTAGTACCTCACATGTACACGTGACTATGTGCTGTAGTACCTCACATGTACATGTGACTATGTGCTGTAGTACCTCACATGTACACAGTGACTAATGACTATGTGCTGTAGTACCTCACATGTACATGTGACTATGTGCTGTAGTACCTCACATGTACATGTGACTATGTGCTGTAGTACCTCACATGTACATGTGACTATGTGCTGTAGTACCTCACATGTACACGTGACTATGTGCTGTAGTACCTCACATGTACATGTGACTATGTGCTGTAGTACCTCACATGTACATGTGACTATTGCTGTAGTACCTCACATTATGTATGTCTGTAGTACTCAATTAAGTACTATTTGTAGTACTATTAATTGTGCTGTGTACCTACATGTAATGATTTGCTGTAGTACCTCACATGTACATGTGACTATGTGCTGTAGTACCTCACATGTACACGTGACTATGTGCTGTAGTACCTCACATGTACACGTGACTATGTGCTATAGTACCTGGCAGTGGCTGAGTGACAGCAGAGCCTGTCTGTACAGCTGAATGGCCTTTTGCTGCTTCCTCTGCTTCAAGTAAACTTCAGCCAGAGCCTCACACACTTGCACCTTTGCGCTGTGCTCCTCTGCAAATAAGAGAAGTCTGTGAGTTTTCTGAATGTGTCAAATCTAGCCAGCAGATAAATGGATGTAGACCTGAGTCAGTGAAGCCCTGCAGTGCGTGGTTGAAGCTTTCAATGGCTTCTTCATTGTTTCCAAGGTGACGACAGGCCAGGGCTAGATTACTGAAGCACTGGCTTGCTCTCCACGCAGTCCCAGAGTCCCTGAAAAGGACACTATTAAAGCATCCTTCATTTGAGCCTTGAGTGAGTAGAAATGGATCTCCTCTGTCTAGTATTTTTACACTAACTACATGAGAATCCTTTGATTTGGCTCAGAGGTCATAACGACATTAAATAAACTCATTTATCAAGCATCTCACTTTGGATCTCACACGTGCAAAATGTGTTAATAGGAGCAAAAACCTGCATCTCACTTGTCAAAAAACACACACACAAAAACAATGTTGTTAGGTCGTTTTTAAACAGCGTGAGCATATGAATAAACAGCTTTGCCAGTTTGAAGTACCACTTCATTAGTTTTTTATGTTTAACAGGAAGTTCAAAAATAAGAGATCAAAAATAGATTGCAATTGTAGTGGTGCCTCTTTTTCAGTCCAAATGACCTTTCTCTTCTGATATAACTGTAGGTCTCTGGGGAGAAACAAACAAGCATGAACTGGGTACATGCTCTATAACTGTGTCATGTCAAGACAGACACTGTCAGCCCTCACTTAAATCCATCAGCTCTGTGATGCAAGAAGCCTTGAGCGTTTTTTGGAGTTCAGTGAAAAAGATACAAACTCAGACAAAAATGAAAATGTGGTCCACAAATTTTTACTTTTTTTTTTTTTTAAAGCATATTTACAAAGTGCATGTGCAAAAAAAGTGCAAAGTGCATGGAGGACATGAGGACTCTTCAGTAGCAGAACACAATGATTTTCACAGGCGCCTTTTATCTGGTCTGACTAACTGGATCAATCCACTTAGTAACATAGTCCTAGGCCTCTACAACACAAAACCAAAACCCACAATCTATTTAAAAGCCCACTATTTACATAAACCCTAAAACCAACCACCAACTAGAATAAAAACCCATAAACCACAAAACCCCCCTGTGCCAATCCTCCGACTTGGTTTGGCCTGGAACCATAAAAGGAGATCTCGTTTCACCAAGGACTTCTTTAACACCTGGACACAGGAAACAGAGGGAAGCACACAAAGGCCCTTTCCGAAACCATTTCCTCCTCCCTTTTCCTCCTCACTTCCTAACTCCTCACTGAAGGCTCCTTCACAGCTGTAGGAGGTTGCTTCATTAGAGGCTCAGAGCTGTGGCTTTCGAACTGCACTTTCCTCGCTCAGACTGAAGAGACACGCCCCCTACTGACGCACATTTATCAAAGTTTGATTCAAATAAAGATATAATACTCTTATTAACTCTTTCCCTGCCAATGACGATAATTGTCGTCATAAGCTTTTTATTATATGCAGCGATAGAGGGCTCTCTGATGCACGT
Organism: Mugilogobius chulae; assembly: GCA_038363315.1. NCBI lineage: Eukaryota > Metazoa > Chordata > Actinopteri > Gobiiformes > Gobiidae > Mugilogobius > Mugilogobius chulae. The sequence goes on along the minus strand of CM076413.1, from coordinate 8,356,381 downwards.
TTTCAATTCAACAGCACTGAAATACAATGATGCAGTTTCATATATTCACCACTGGAGGGTGTATTGTATAAGCACAAGAGGCAGAGGAAGTCACAGGAACCGTAAAATGCACGTCTTTTCTGTTTACATTACGCAGCGCAGTCGGCTGTGTTTACGTGATCATCCGAATCTAAAGGATCGGCTCTCTGTTCAAACAGATTACAGGCAACACATCTTGGACTAAAAACATTGTTGAGTAAGTTTAGAGCAGATATTTGATCTTTAAAATGAAGAAAAGACGATCCTACTGGACTAGGACTCTGAGGAGAACGACACATGCAGCGAGTCTGGAAGAGAAAAACTAAAGTTTCTCCTCTGTGAGCGATCCATAAGTGTCAGAGTAAGTCAAACTACTGTCTTTCTTCATGTTTGAAGGGTTAAATATAATCGTTGCCCTGTGAAAGCGTCTGAATCTGTAGAATCTGCATCAGAAAGTAGAAAAAGTCCTGTGATGCCTCCTCGTTTGTAACACAGCCTTTGTTGGTTTAAAGATGAAAAAGACACTCGACCTCATTGTTTTAATCACGTGAAGCTTGTAATTTTATCCTAAAGACATTATTTCATTGTACTGGCTCATATATATATATATATATATATATATATATATATATATATATATATATATTTTTTTTTTTATTTATTTATTTATTTTTTTTGCATCTTTTGAATCGGAGTGGTTGACTGCTCTCTTGCTGTCTCTCTGGAGGCTCTGAGCTCTTTTTGAAACTTTTTTGGTTTTTAGCTCAGTTTTTGGCAAGACAACTGTGGACTTCAACCAACTGAGACGTGTGGCCTCTGATGTTCAACAAACATGAGCTAAGTACTGTCAGATTTGTGAAAAGAAGACATCTGTTTTTCTCGTTACCATGGAGACCATGCAAAAGCTAATGCTACCAACGCTAGCTTTGGACTTCTAAAATGGCAGACTTTCACACCTGAAGCAGCAGAGGACGATGCAGTGAAAATAGTTTGATTCCTGGGTTTCATCCGCCTTGTGACGTTCAACAGACACAAGTTAGGATTTTGTGAATAGAGTTGTTTGTCTTGTTACCATGGAGATGGTACATGAAGCTATGAAAGCTAACTTTGCTGGCTTTGGACTTCTGAAATGCTACAGAACTTTTACATCTGCTGCAGCCGAAGCTTTTGCAGAGGCATGTTGAGGGGATGGTCTTATCACCGACTGAAACAACAGAAGTTCACCTGCTCCACCTGGACCTGACTGTCATCTGTCTCACTTCGATTTTCATCTCCAACTGCACCTGCTCCTCCAGCTAAGGCCCTGACGAAGCCAAGCACAACATCATGGAGATTGTCCCCGAGCGCCGTTCAGTGGCAGCTCACTGCTCCTGACAGACGCCCCAGAGGCTCTGCAGGATGGGTCACATGCAGAGAATGAATTTCCCTCTCGAGGGATCAATAAAGTATTATCTATCTATCTATCTATCTATCTATCTATCTATCTATCTATCTATCTATCTATCTATCTATCTATCTATCTATCTATCTATCTATCTACTGTATTCTTTCGCCAAAAAGTAGAACAGACAAAAATAACACTGACATGAAGTTTGATTTAGAAAAAGGACGTTATCTCAACAGTTTCTCGTCAAACGCTGAAATCTAATGAAAACAATGAATTTCAAATGCCTATAAAAAGAGAACGGAATAATGTAGAATAACATTTATTTTTTTAAATGAAAGTAGACACTTGTAGGTCTCAGTTGGTGTATAACATGTCGTGATTCCAGTTGCACAAGGTTTTTTGTGGAGCTGTGAATATTGCTTAAAATTAGCAAAAAGTCCTGGCAGGGAAAGAGGTCAAAGTGAGAATAGGGCTGGCAGTGAAAGAGTTAAGAGGCATTTTGTTGATATTAGTGATATTAGCACTATATCCTACTCCAGATAAGTTCTCAAAACGCACTGATTTGGTCAAAATAAAGTTTTTTTTATTGAAGCATTTACGCTGTCAACAACCACAACAAACATGAAAAAAAAAAAAAAAAAACGGCTTTGTATTGAGGCAACTGTCATTAAAATAAAAAAGATGCAATGTTTCTCAGTGTTTCTGATGTTTACATCAATTGTTAATGTTTTACAAACTTCTCATTTACTAAATAAGACGACACATGCAATGCAGACATGCTATGTTTGTTTTGTTTAATCTGCATTACTGATGTTGTGTCTTTGCTGCTGCTAAAAGTAGGTCCAATGAATAAAAAGGCATTTTCTCATTATTATTTATCAAAGCCCTTCAGTCTCTAATAAATCCACAAATAAAGTTATTTGTTCTTGTGAATAACAATCCATTAAAACTAGTGATGGGTGAAATGAACCAATGAAGGCCACAGTCAAACTCCGCCCAAAGCTTCAACAAAGTGAAGCTTCATAATACTGCCCTCAGCTGGAGAGATCAATGTATGACGAACATTTATTTTAATGATCTTCTTTTAACGTTTGTGTACTTTTATCAATATTAATAGTAACAACAATATTTATGTAGCCTTTTGTGCTCACATTGCCAGTGTTTACTTGATTATATTCATTTTTTTACAAACTGAAGCTTTGGTCACGTGACTTCCTTGCCACTGAACCACGGTTCATTTCAAGACTTCACTGGACACGCCCACTTTTGCTCGGCACAGGCTTCGAAGCCTTGCTTCATTTTGCCCATCATTAATTAAAACATTCTTAAAATACACTACGCACACACATCAACACTTAAACACACTCTATCAAATATCGCACTAGCCCTATTGCACAAACACAGTTTGTTTAAATTGGTAATAAGTTTTTCTTTTCCTCCAGGGCCCAGCAGCTTCCAATTAAAGTGCACCTGTGCCCGGATCTAAAAAGTTGGTAAAAACAAAAACATCCATAAATACGTTTAAAAAAAAAAAACAATTCTGTGCAAAGTAATTTTTTCAATGTGCAAGTTATGTTTAAAAGTGCTGTGTGCTATTAAAAGTGCCAATGTAATTCAAAGTGCTTTAATTAAAAGTGCTTGAGTGCTAGGTAAGCTAATAGTCGTGTTCAAGATGATCTGACCTGACCCCCCTTAACGCCTTGAGCCGACTGCACCGCCTTGACCATCTTGAACACGACTATTGTCCTACCTTTTCTCCTCATGCTGAATCCTAATTGGTGGGTCACATACTGACTCGTGATTGGTCAGTCAAAAAACTTTGTGTTTTAAATCTATTTATTACTTGTAGCAGTACAGCAGCAATAAAAAGTCCTATTCTCACTGTGACTGTAAAAGTGTCAGTGAGAAACATCGAGCAAATATACAGTGTTTTCTTTGAGTTACATGTTGAACCATGACGGAGGTGTCTGTGGGGAAAAGACCTCCGGGACATTTAAATCAGGAATGAAGCTGTGACTTGAAATAAAGGGAAATTGCACGAGCGTTTCTGACAATCTTGCGATAACGTAATCTTCCCCATGACATTCTTAAGCGTTTGACTATGCCTCATGCTCCACGGGAAAACTACATAGACTCTAGCCACTCAATGTAGTAACAAAGGAATGTATTAGAGGCTTTATTTGCGTCTTCTTCAGGGTCAAATCAAGGAGTGTGGCGCCCCCTACTGACCAGCTGTAACTGGTGGAGGTGCAAATGTTTCTGAATGAGCCAAAGAGCAGTTCCCCACCCCTGCGCCACTTGCTACTAATACTAAAGAGATATAGCCAAGGTGTATTAAACTTCCAGACCTTCACAGAAGAGACCAGCATTGACCGTCACACATGACACATGAAGTTGGTTGCCTGTTCTGAGATATACAAGCGTTAACTGCAGCACATTTGTCACTAATATCTGTGACACTGTCTGACGCTGCTCTGACGTTCGCTGTCAGATGGTTGAGTAGATGAAGTACCTGACATGAATGTGGACAGAACACCAGGAACACCAGGCATGAGTTTAAATTCTGCCTTTAGTTACTTTTTACTTTTATAACCCTTGCTCTCATTACAAATACATGATATTTTCAGTTGGAAATAAATAAATAAATAAATCTAAATTTCATTTCTCAGTATAACGCAGAAATAAAACAAAAACAAACAAAAACAAACCATTGCAACCCCCCCCCCCCTCTTTCTGGACACCTGCCCCACTTCTCTCTCCAGGATTGGCCTGTCCTGGTCCTGCTAGAAGAGTCGTTTCCCTCTGTTTATGGACTCTGGCTCTACAAACATAAACTCTATAACTTTAGTCTTAGTTACATCTACAGCCTGTCCGTCCATGGGAGTGGATCCCTTCTTCACTGTGGTTCTCCTCCAGGTTTCTCTTTTCCCTTAGGGTTTTTCCTGTCGAGAAGGAGAGTCTAAGGACAGAAGGAGAGTCTAAGGACAGAAGGAGAGTCTAAGGACAGAAGGAGAGTCTAAGGACAGAAGGAGAGTCTAAGGACAGAAGGAGGGTCTAAGGACAGAAGGAGAGTCTAAGGACAGAAGGAGAGTCTAAGGACAGAAGGAGGGTCTAAGGACAGAAGGAGGGTCTAAGGACAGAAGGACGGTCTAAGGACAGAAGGAGGGACTAAGGACAAGGGATGCTCTGGACAATTATTCATTTGCTCTACTAATAAGCTGCTTAGACATTCTTGATCAATTGAATGTGTATTGTTTTATTTTTATTTCCTACTATCAGGGTTCGTACAGATTGTATTTTCCAGATGATTTTCCATGACTTTTCCATAACTTTTCCAAAACAATTGTCAACATTTCCATGACCTATTCAAATATAGCCAATGTTTCAATTAAATAATTGTTTTCATTAACTTAAGTCCTAAATATATGAATTTCACAGATTTATAAACTTACAAACAAATGAAAATGTTTTAACTTGATTCAGTTACAATAAAGTCCGATTACAACAGGAACACTATTTAGCTCGTGCTTATTCTGTGTCAAAGCAAACTATCCCAAATCGGAGTATTGTTCAGGGCTCCAGACTAACATTTTTGAGAACCATCCAGAATTTCTTCTCATATATTCAGCTAGATTAAAAATAAAATACAAATATAGCTGTAAGATCTGAAAGCATGTAATTTGTGACGTAATTTCAGTGCTTTTCTTTTAATAAAGCTACAGTTGATAGAATCCTTCTAAATTAGTCTAGAGTCCTAAATAAAACATTTCATTTGTATTTGACGGCAGCCTAGAAACAAAGTTTATATTTTTGTTTGTGTGACAGAGGCAGGAGTAAACCAGGTGGAATACAACAGCAGCAGCAGCAGCACATCAGATTAGCTGTGTTAGCATCATAGTTTAGCTTCTGTTAACTCAACTGACTTCTGTCTGGACACGATGCGGAGTTAGTGTAGAAGAGTTTTAGCACATTTTGTAACAAAGCTGCTTTTTCTATCAAAACTTGAAAAAGGTTTGATAGAAGCTATGTAGCAGGGGTCTTGGGTCAAGCCAAGTTAAGGGAAATATTTCTAAGCCAGGGTCCGTAACTTCAAGGCACAGTTTCTTTTAAGACATTTTAAAATTTGACTTTTTAATTAAAAATTTGTTCAAAAATATGTATTTTTTTCACCATATCCCACATAATTCAATTTTATAATAAAACCTTGTTTTTTTATGAATTATTGTAGGATAACGTTCTTCAAAAAATTTATTTGATGGATACATTTATTTAACATTTAAGAGGAATAACCCCTTGAGATGAATCATCTCGTTTTCAAGAGGGTCCTAAATCTGACCTGTGCTGTGGAGGAGAATAGTGTTTACACTGATCAGAGCTGATCACAGAGTTATTCTAACTGTTCTGACTCGACCCTGTTCTGTCTCACTGGCCAAAGCAGTGACTGAATGAAGCCATGTGATTGACTGATTAGCGATAGGACACACGCGATAACCTTTCCCAACTTTACGCATGTAGACACAAACAGCGCTCTGAGTTGCGTTCATTATACGCACACACTCGCGCTCTAGCGTTCTCTAAATGCAGACCCAAAGACACCGCGCACTTCTGTCTTTGGCGCTGTGCCAAATGTGAGAAGAACGAGTCACAGCGGCGATGCGTGCACGCTTTGCTCAGTCTGCACAGCGCTTCTTTACAGAATCACGTCTACATTCTCCAGCCTTTCAGCGAGTGTTTGGCAGGAAGGCAGTGCGGTCCGGACGGAGCGGCGCTTGGGTTCGCCTTTCGGTGACCTGGGCTATATAACATCGCATCGGATTAGCGGTACCGGCGTGTGCTCGCGTGTAATGCCTAAAAACTAGAATGTGAACAAAATTAGATGAATCCCGGATAATATTCCCGTAGATCAGAGGCGTGGAGCGCTTTAGGCCAAAGTACAGGAGTGGACAGAACACGCACAGCAGCTGCATTAGCCTCCTCCTCCCTCCACTCTGCTGAGGAGAGAGACGCAGCAGAAATGAGCGAGGTTTACCGATTTTAATATTTATTCGGGGTAAGGCGTTAGTCTCGAGCCCTGTTTGTTGTCATTTTCCAAAACTTTTCCAACCCAGTAAAATTCCAAAACTTTTCCAGGGCCTGGAAATTAGATTTTCATTTTCCATGACTTTTCCAGGTTTTCCATGACTGTACGAACCCTGTACTATTCATGTCTTGGGAAGTCCTCAGGGACGACTGTTGTTATAATTTTGGGCTATACAAAAATAATTGATTTGATTTGGTTTGAATGACACTCAATGTACTGTACCTAGTTCAGCTGTGCTAACACCTTTTCCGACGTTGCCATGTAAAGTTCATTTTGGTGTATTTTATGGACAAAACAGCTTCCCTATTTTGGAAAAAAATCATAGAATGACATTAATTACGGCCACTATCAGTGAGGATATCCTGGACTAACATTTGTGAATAGAAGCTTTTTTATTCTGTGTGGAGCCAGGGAGTAAGTCCCACGTGTTCCAGGGTAGAGTTGGACGATAAAACGATTATATCGTCTATCGTGATAGTAAATATGCTTGACGGTATTACTTTTGATATCGTGAAACCATCAAACGCATGATTAATTTCCTTCGGGAGTGTGCGCGCTGAGGGCAGCCCGAGTTTTGAGGCGGTGAGAAAGAGTAGCGCGCACTTGCCCTGTGTTTCTTCAACGCATTAACAGAGCACCAAAAGATAATAAAGCTATGTTGTAATCCTTTCTCTTTTGCTCCACTCTGGTCTCACGCGCTCCACTCTTTGCTCCCGCCTCGTCTCACTCGCTTCACTCTTTGCTCCCGCCTCGTCTCACTCGCTCCACTCTTTGCTCCCGCCTCGTCTCACTCGCTTCACTCTTTGCTCCCGCCTCGTCTCACGTGCTCCACTCTTTGCTCCCGCTCGTCTCACTCGCTCCACTCTTTGTTTCACTCTCGTCTCACGTGCTCCACTCTTTGCTCCCGCCTCGTCTCACTCGCTCCACTCTTTGCTCCCGCCTCGTCTCACGCGCTCCACTCTTTGCTCCCGCCTCGTCTCACTCGCTACACTCTTTGCTCCCGCCTCGTCTCACTCGCTACACTCTTTGCTCCCGCCTCGTCTCACTCGCTACACTCTTTGCTCCCGCCTCGTCTCACTCGCTCCACTCTTTGCTCCAGCCTCGTCTCACGTGCTCCACTCTTTGCTCCCGCCTCGTCTCACTCGCTCCACTCTTTGCTCCTGCCTCGTCTCACGTGCTCCACTCTTTGCTCCCGCCTCGTCTCACGTGCTCCACTCTTTGCTCCTGCCTCGTCTCACTCGCTCCACTCTTTGCTCCCGCCTCGTCTCACGCGTGCTCCACTCTTTGTTTCACTCTCGTCTCACGCGCTTGCATTTGTCTTATTAACGGCGTGTTACCGTATCTATATCTAAAACAGCCTACCAAAACTAGCGGCTATCGACTGATAAATGTTACCTTTGGTTAACATACCTACTGGCTGCTGTCTTCCTCCTTTGATTCTGTGTGGTCGTCCGCGCAGTCTTTCTGTGAATGGTTTATGCACGCAAGCTTTCGCCAGGGTAATGAAATACAAAAAGGACAGTGTCCAATGGAAAAAGCGAACTGATTCAGTGTCTAATTTCTTAGCAAAGGAAATGGTTTCATTTAATACAGTTGATAAAAAGTCGTTCAGAGAAATGTTATCCACGTTTGATCAGAACTATGAGCTACCTTCACGGAAATACTTTTCAAAAACTGCCATTCCACAACTCTATGGACAAGTGAAACATGAAGTGCAGGTGTTATTGTCTCAAGCGCAGACCTTCTCTATTACCACAGACATGTGGTCGTCCGTAAACATGACACTGTACATGTCAGTGACAGCGCATTTCATAACTGATGACTGGGAACTGACATCAAAATGCCTAGAAACGTCCTATTTTCCGGACAGCCACACAGCAGTACATCTAGCCAGTGCGCTTGGGGAGGTGCTTCGGGACTGGCAGCTTGATGAGAGCAAGCTTGCAGCTATAACCACAGACAATGCGGCCAACATCGCTGCAGCCATAAGGACCCTAAACTGGCCTTGGATCAACTGTTTCGGGCATAACCTACACCTGGCTGTCACACATGGCGTCGAGATGGAAAGAGCCAAAACTGACAGGGCCCTAAAATTATGTCGCGAAATAAATGGGGCCTTCTCTCATAGCTGGCAGCGAAAAAAGATCTAAAAAAGAAACAAGTGGAGCTAGGATTGCCAGAACACTCCCTGATAACGGTAAGCTTGTAACTTAAATATTAGTAGTCTTATTTAGGCCATGTAAAATATTGTAAATAAATTAATAATCACAATAATTTTATAATAATAATAATGCGATAATATAATAATAATATAATTATTAATAAAATAAGATTATTATTATTATATTATTATTATTTTTTTTTATTATTATTTTTATTATAGGACTGTGCAACTCGTTGGGGCTCCAAGTTGGCCATGGTGGAGCGCGTTTTGGAGCAAGCTCAGGCATCAAGGCACGTTCTGGCAGAAGACCGCAGAAGCAACCTGCAACTTACCTGGCAGGACATGGATGTTCTGCAGGCCGTTTATGCTGCGCTGAAACCAATCAGTGAATTTACTGACGTTTTGTCAGGCGAGAGCTATGTAACTAGCTCATCAGTCATTCCAATGCTTTCGCACTGCCGCAATGTGGTTTTGGTTGCATCAGACGAGGATGTTGACCTGACGAAGCGTATCAAAAGCGCGGTCCTACAGAAATTAGAAGCCAAGTATGAGGTTGGAAATGTGCATAGTCTTTTGCCCAAGTGCACCTTTCTTGATCCTCGGTACAGAGGAGAGTTCGAAACAGACATCTCTTCACGAGAAACAAAAACTCTTTTATTAGAGGAGATGTTGGCGGTGGCGGCGCCTAGGACGCAAGATGATGCTGCAGCTGCTGAACCAACGGATGCCACTTCAGACGAACTGGAGGAAAGGCCAAAGAAGATTAGAACTCTAGGCAGCCTTCTGCAAAAAAAAGGACCCGAAAAAAGACACTCAGTCGCTCATAGAGCAGAAAATGAGCTCATGATGTACAGCACGGAGACCGTGTCTCACGGTGAGGAAGATCCCCTTGTATGGTGGAAAAATAACCACGACCGCTTTCCTATGTTGGCCACTTTAGCAAGAAAATATTGATGTATTTGTGCTACCAGTACTCCGTCTGAGAGGGTGTTCAGTACCGCAGGGAAAGTGGTAACTCCTTTACGTTCGTCGCTCAAGCCAGAGAAAGTTAACATGCTGGTGTTTCTTTCAAAAAATTGAAAGTAGTGGCCATTCTTCACAAATTCATTCAATGCATGAAGAGTACCGTTAGCGTAATTATTTAGCCTATACGTTTTGTTTTAATAGGCTATTTTTAGCGCATAGGCTTTGAGAAAAAAAAATTACAGTTGCAAAATGATGTTTTTGTGTGTGTAGAAAAATGTATTTTATACATTTATTTTCTTTTATTTAGCAGAAGTCTCTAAGTTAGCCTATGTTTTTTTTATTTATTTAATAATCTGACATTTTTTGACTATTTTATTTGATAAGGGAAAGACAAACCACATTTTGTTTATAATTATTATTATTATTATTATAATTATAATAATAAAAATAATAATAAATAGTATAATAATAATGAAACATAGGTTACTATTTTTTTTTCTTTAAAACACTTATATGGCTTATGTTCATTTGTATAAAACATGAAAGGCTACTTCATTTTGCATCTATTTATTTATCATTTTATTATTATTATTTTTATTATTATTTAAGGTCTAAACATATTCCCCTTAAACTAAAATTATTTCTTTTTAAGACGACGGGCCAAAGGCCAAGGCGTTAAGCGACCCTCTTCCGCGTTGTCAAATCTGCACTTCTATTAATCATTTATTCTTAAATAATTGGACATTTACATATGTTTATATTTATTTTTTGTAACGCTGTTGAGAGTTATTTTTGTGGGTGGCGCCAGGAACGGGGAAAGGTGTTGGAAAAGCTAGGCCGCATTCAGCGCGCGCAAGAGAGGAAAAGCGAGAAAGGTGCATGTTCAGACAGGCTTTTTTCTTAAGTTTAATTACGTTTTTGAGTCGCTTAGGAGTCACGTTTGACTCATCTCCGTGGACTGACGATTATATCGTTTATCACGATATAATTAAAGGAGGATTAGACGATAGAGAAAAATGGATATCGCCCAACTCTATTCCAGGGTCTTTTATGTTTCTGCAGTATTTGATTAGAAGAGTTTAACAGAAGCCTGATCATGTTAAAGCTTCTAGAACTGGCCGTTCTGATTCACTGTTCACTCTCTTCTTCCATGCTGGTTGTGCTCAGACGCTCGTTTGCTTTGTTGGCGTTGCCTCTAAGATGATTTTGCATTTCCCAGGTGAATGGCGCTGGACCACTACAGTGCACTTGCACATACAGTAGGTTTTGCATTGAAATCATCGGTGCGTTCTGTGTGAACACACCATTAAAGGTTGGTCCAAAATGAGTGGACCTTCCAAGCACGACCAATCAGAGGGGCTTGGGTGGTCCTCTCCACTTTCACTTTGTTGTTTGCAAAAGAAGTTTCTAAGCCATAATTGTAACCTAAATAAATACAAGTCGATATTAACCATGTATCCAAGGATTTATAAGCAGAAGTAGCTAGGTTTAAAACTTGAATTGTATTTGCAGTCAAATCAGGGATTTCAAATACAAGCATGGCCTGGGTGTAACAGACTCCCAGACCTTCACAGAGGAGGCCAAAACGTCTACAAACTGACTCTAGAATGAGTGCACATTAGTAGAAGATCAAATAGCAGTTTAACAGTGATGTTCATCTGATGTTAACGGTACATAGTGTAACAGTGAGACTGACCATAGAGCTTGGCAGCCAAGCGGTGATACTCAAGCGCAGCCTTGTACTCTCCCACTGCGTTGAGAGCTGCTCCCAGGTTCAGCAGCACTTTTGCCAACAGGGGGCGCTGCTGCAGCTGTGAGGCAGAGTTCAGAGCCTTCTGGAAACATTGCACCGCCTCGTGGAAGGAGCGCACCTGACAGAAGACCACGCCCACTGACAGGTACAGCTCACCTGAAACAGCAGTGAAACCAATGAGTTCTTATATGCACTGGAGAGAGCGTAGTCACGGCAACATAATAACAATGTGGTCAAGTTCCAGCAGTCATGTTGCATTTGAAGATTCAAATAAAGAACTTACTCAAACTAATAGAAAGCTGCTATCATTTTTCAAAGGTTGCCTAGTTTGGTGTGATGGCTGGTGGTTGTGGTTTGTGTGGTTGGTTGTATTTGTGTCTGTATGTGTTTGTTTCTTGTGCTGGAACTCAACAATTCTACCTGCAGGTACAATTAAAGTCAACTGAACTGGTTGTTCAGTTCTGGGTCGACTTAAGACATGCAAAAAGCTAAACCAGCCTCTGTGTGAATGATCTGACCAAATATCTAACCCAAACAAAAATCCAAACTACTAAATGAGATTTAAATGATAAATGCTCTATTTATAAAGTGCTTTTCTACCTTTCCAGACACTCAAAGCGCTTTACAATAGAGGTTATGCGTTTACGTCTTCCGGGCTCAAATAGACCTAGGTCGTTACATCCGGTGGCGTGGTTGCCATAGTGACACAGTTGTTTACTCTAAAAAAGTACTCTTTTAGTCATCTTTTGTCGCAGCGACGGCGGTCACAGCAGCAAACGAGCAGTGTTTAGATTTTTATAAGGAAAAGTTGTAAAAATGTGCGCGAACTACGCGAAGCTCTGCCCACATACTGAGACTCACCGCGCTCATGAGCCCGGGCAGAGGCGCTGTGGGTCGGGAAGAAGTGAACACATGCACCGCTTGCGGTTGCCAGACTTTCAGAGACAAAAGCGACTGCCCCCGACCCACAGCACCTCTGCTCTGGCCCATGAGCACAGTGAGTCTCGGTATGTGCGCAAGAGCTTCTGTTCACGTAGTTCGTAGCTCACTTTTACAACTTTTCCTTATGAAAACAACTTCAGGACTTGCCCAAAATACTTCGTTTGATGTCCATCGCATTTGGAGTAAACAGCTGTGTCACTGGCAACCACGCCACCGAATGTAACGGCCTCTGTCTATTTGAGACCGAAAAACGTTAGTGCATAACCCCTATTTAGAATTCACTCAACCAGTGTACGCAGACACTGATGCAATGTGAGTTAAGTGGGTTACGCCTTGTTTTTCCGACAGCTCGCTACTTAGACATTGCACCCTTTGGTCGGAATAGCGGCATTAACAGAAATTTCAAAGCACCCCTCTATTCCGACATTTTTTTCTTTTCTTAGTCGGAGTAGGCGTCTCTCTCTCTCTTTTTTTTTTTTTTTTACAAACATCCTATGATAAGTCAATCTCACATCTATGGTCATTTAGGCTATTAACCATATGATGGCAAAAACACGGTCTCACTCCGGTGCTTAAGTTAAGTTAACTGTCTTCGAAAAAAAAATAAAAAAAAATAATGAAATAGAAGGGACAAATCTAAAAACCACACTTTACAGTAATAAAGTAAAAAATTAGTCCCAACGTAAACTGCTAAGACTTTCAATCTAAGAACCACAAAAATAAATAAACAAAAGTTGGCCTGTTTTGAAGAAGGCCGAGTTCAGCCGCGCATCATGAGCCTGGGCGCGTCAGGCTTTCAGACTGCTCGTGTCATAGCACTAAATTGAACCTATTTAAGGCTGTGCTGGGTCAGGCTGAAGCAGGTAGAAATAATCCTTTTAGGCAGTTTGTGGAGAATATAATAAAATGAGAGTGCGTCGTGTACTTTCTCGGTACGCCACGCGCGTCACTCAAGTCTAACGCTTTGAAATTTAGTTTCTTTTTCTGCTCATTTCTCAGTGAATTTAAATCACAACACACATCATTGTATTGCTTAACACTCAGAGAGCATCACATTACAGTTGTCATCGTTTTCCTGTCCATGGTTTGTCTATGTGAGCTGAGAGAAATAAAAATAGAGAGGGAAGGAGGAGACAGAGGGGGAGGAGGAGAAACGGCAGTAAATTCATTGATACTTTTACTCCTGCGTGTGCCTATATACATTATAATTTAGACTAGTAGGCCTACATAAAGAATTTCAGTAATCTTAGGCGTCATAGTGCGGTGAGGAGATCTATGTGGGTACACTGTAAAGCTGTGCCAAAGCGAGCGCGCACTCGTGTCCTGTACGCACAGTCAGCTCCACAGACAGTGGCGGCCAAAGAGGAAGCGCCAATGACAGTAGAGAAAACTGCGCGGTAAAAAAAACATAAATGTCGGAATAACGAACACAAAAAAGACTGTCGGAATGGAGATGTGTCGGAATAGCGATTGAACACCAGTTAAGTGTCTTGCCCAAGGACAAAACGGCAATCTACTCATGTCGTCCCACTGTGGCTCCTGGTGTTCTAACGGTCTCCCATCCAAGTACTAACCAGACCCTAACTTGCTTAGCTTCTGAGATGTGACGGGATCAGGCTTTGACAAACACATTTTATTAATATGTACAGTATATTTCATCAGAATAACAGCAATGTTCTTTCTAACTGATATACAATTTGGTCAGAAATCAATGAGTGATCAGTTATCATCGTCTAACTTTATTTGAACATTTGCAATGTAATTTTGTTAATTATTTTTTTAGCAGCCTTTTTTGTTGTTTTTTCACTAAAAACAAAATAGTCAATATTCTGTTTCTGCATATCTTTAGGACAACAATCACGATATTATTTAAAATTGCCCACCTCTACTCACACTGGAAAACAATACTAATCAGGGAAATGATGAAAACGAGGAAGACATTAAAAACTCATATTGACCAACATAGGAATACTATTATGAAATATTATTCAGAATAAAAGTTTGAATACATAGTAAATATGTTGAACATTTCTCTTATTGTAGAATGCTAACCTAGCACTCGATGGAGGGCATTTGAGCACCTGGGCTCTCTACCATTCTGTGCACTGTAGTTCAAGAGAAATAAGAAAAATGATCTGATGAAGGCTTCTTGGCGAGACGAGTAGCAACAGCTAAATACCTCTAATGAGAAAGGCAAGAAGCCAAGTCCTGGGCAATAAACAGCTCCGCTCTGCGGGAATAATAAGATGGCCAAACGCTCTTCATCATGTATGGAACGTTCCAGCACATGAGACTGTACACTCTCCAGGCTGAAACGTCTAAGATCCATAAGTACATCAAGGACATGACATGTTCAGCCTATCATATGAGATTTTTTAAAAAGTCGGTTAAGAAAGTTTAACGTTTATTCTTGTAAAAGTCACGTAAAATCTCGTACTTTCTACACTTCAAATTAAACCTTCAATTAAACACTGCTGTCAGTGACACTGCTCCGAGTCGTTTGTTTAAGTCTATCAGTTAAACAATGTGTTTTCACAAACGTTCAACTCTTATAACCTAAAAGAAACATATTTAAAAAGTGAATAATACATAGAATATTCTGTGTACTTTGTCCTCGTAGTCAAACACTAACGTTCATGCACCTGCGCAGAAGCTTCTGGGCATGCGCACATCGACTTTTGACTCTGATTGTGGAATGTTTTATGTTTTGGACCCCCTTGAAAACGAGATGGTACATCTCAAGGGGCACTCCATAAAATAAAATAAAATAAAAAATGACAGGGACCATCACAAGCCCTTGCATGGGAAGGATGTACTGTACACATTTTGGGTGTATTCTTTTGTGTAGATTTAATTTGGGGTACCTGCTTTTTGTATTTGTAAATTCTTTGTCTACATTGTAAACACAGCACATTGTGAAAAAAAAAAAAATCAGATAATCTCTGAATCGAATAATAAAGTATTTTATTTCTCATAAAGAGCACTCCAGTTGGTTGAGCTTGGGTGGTCCACTCTAGTTTCACTTTGCTGATGTACTTAAGAATTCCCAAAAATTATAAAAAAGTAGTTGTGTAGAGCAGTTGTGTCTCCATTACCCAGAATGCTCTGGTCCGTGCCGCTGTTGGCCAGGCTGAGGCAGTCTGTAAGGACAGTGGTGACCTCAGTGGGGCTGGAGTCAGACTGGACCATGTGTGTAGCTGCTTCTTTCAGAGCCACAGCAGCAGAGTGACACATGTTAGCCACACGGTAACTGTCAGCTGCTCGGAGATAACCGCTAACTGCTAAAGAGTGCTCCTGGAATCACACAAAGCACACAACAGCGTTATCATCAAACCTGAACATTCCACAGGCCACTTCACTTCTAAAACAAACATGACACATCCCATGTTTTAAAGTTTGATTGAGTTTGCTGTGATAGTCCTAGCCCTTTTGGCGACCTAGGCAAGATTTCATTTAGACCCCAGCGCCCTGCCCCACCACCACTATATTTAACTTTTTAATTCTGTATAGGTCTATGATATCTAGTGTTGAAGGCAAGGTCATGTTTGTTTTTAGTTATTGTATTTTATTTATTTTTTATTTTTTTCTGAAGAAAATATATGCAATTTCCTATAATCTGGAGTATTTTTGACCAATTAAAGTATCTTTTACATTAGTAAAGTTATATTATATTATGTAGCCAGTGTTGGGGAGTAACGGAATACATGTACCGCCGTTACGTATTCTGAATACTCTTTATGAGTACTTGTATTCCGTTACAGTACGGCTTTCAAACGAGGTATTCAGAATACAGTTACTTTTATAAAATCAATGGATTACATTGCATGCAAAAATAAATGTAGGCACATTGTTAAAATCACCACAGAAAACCAATGCGTAATGTTTTCACAGCAGCAGCTTGACGCGCTGTCAGTCTGTGCCGCCTGCACTGCTTCACAGCTCTTCAGGGGCACAGAAATAACAGCGTCCAATCAGATCTGGCGTTGTATAGGGGCCTGCAGACAGACTGACCAATCAGATTGCCCCTTTATGGACAGGTACATAAGAAGTTTGTTGATGGTTGTCTCCGGTTGTATCATCTGTTCAACTTTTTCGGGACTTTATTTACGATAAACAAAGAGAAGACGCAGCGTTTGGACCGTTCATTTTTAACTACGGATGGGATTCGTTTTTCAAAGAGGAATAGTTTGTTTTCGCGATGAAAACTTTGACGAAACTTTCACAACAAGTGCGGCGGACTGTTAGCAAAGGATTTGTGACACTGGAGCATGCTCTGAAGCTCACGGACGACACGATGAATGAACTGTTGTTGGACTAAACCCACGATGAGTACAGGCGTGGAAATCTCAAGTAAACTCCTCCTCTTGGGACAGCCGGTGAGTGTGATTTAAACAGCGCGTTATTGTGTTCATAAGTTATTATAACGCTTGTTTACGTGGAGATGCATTACTAGCATTACTTAACAGAAATAAGAATAAGAAGAAACACGAAAATTAACACCTAATTTGCATTGCAAAATAAAAAGTATTCCAAGTATTCAGAATACAGTACAAAAATTTGCCAAGTAACGGAATACAATACAGAATACTTTTCTGACCAAGTATCAGTATTCTGTAACGGAATACATTTCAAAGGTATGTAGCAGATACAAATTATTTGCCCTTTGTAATGTCCTGTTGTGGTCATACTCAATGAATATGTGTCTTAATGACAACTGACAAATACTTATGAGTGCACGATTTTCATATTGGGGTGCAATACCACCAGATGGCGCCTAGGCAAAGTTCGCCTATGCCTAGGGCCGGCCCTGAGTCCTTGAGTTTTATAGCAGGGCTTTTTGATAAACAAACCAGACACACGAAAGTAAGATGACATTTAGGATCTATATTCCAGCGGTTACCTCTCATCACAGATCTGCTTGGTTGTGACGGACGGAGCGCAGTTTTACCATGCATCTATTATCAGGAGGTGTTGCGTGGGAAGCTTAGCAGTGACTTAAAAGAAGCCACTATGAAAAGCATTGTGAACTTAATTTGATCTACTTCCAGCCTTCAGCATGAAGTAGGCTGTAGGACAGATGCGCCCTTGTCCCGGTGCTTCTCCTGACTCTGGGCCTTGTTCCGGTGGCTCGTCAAATCCACAAAAGCCATGTTTTTTTTGTTTGTTTCGGTTCGAGGGCCATAAGCGATCCGCACTAGAGTCCATTTACAATCTGGCTGAGACCAACTTGTAGAGGTGGTCTTGGTCCGATTGTTTGATTTGGATCAGAGTTCACTTGACTTTATTCAGACTTAAAAACAAGTCTGTTTGAATCGTAGGTTTGAATCTGCCCTTAATGTTCTTATTTGAGAAAGTCTTGAAAGTTGTCATCTGGACAGTGTTTCTGAAGATCAAGACGTTTCAACTCTCATCCCAGTCATTTTCAGTCTGATGATCAGATTGAAACTACGGATAACTCCTGAACGAATGAGGNAACAATATTTATGTAGCCTTTTGTGCTCACATTGCCAGTGTTTTACTTGATTATATTAATTTTTTTACAAACTGAAGCTTTGGTCATGTGACTTCCTTGCCACTGAACCACGGTTCATTTCAAGACTTCACTGGACACGCCCACTTTTGCTTGGCACAGGCTTCGAAGCCTTGCTTCATTTTGCCCATCATTAATTAAAACATTCTTAAAATACACTAAACACACATTAACACTTAAAAACACTCTATCAAATATCGCACTAGCCCTATTGCACAAACACAGTTTGTTTAAATTGGTAATAAGTTTTTCTTTTCCTCCAGGGCCAGCAGCTTCCAATTAAAATGCACCTGTGCCCGGATCTAAAAAGTTGGTAAAAACAAAAACATCCATAAATACGTTTAAAAAAAAAAAACAATTCTGTGCAAAGTAATTTTTTCAATGTGCAAGTTATGTTTAAAAGTGCTGTGTGCTATTAAAAGTGCCAATGTAATTCAAAGTGCTTTAATTAAAAGTGCTTGAGTGCTAGGTAAGCTAATAGTCGTGTTCAAGATGGTCCTGACCTGACCACCCTTAACGCCTTGAGCCGACTGCACCGCCTTAACCATCTTGAACACACCTAATGTTCCTACCTTTTCTCCTCATGCTGAATCCTAATTGGTGGGTCACATACTGACTCGTGATTGGTCAGTCAAAAAACTTTGTGTTTTAAATCTATTTATTACTTGTAGCAGTACAGCAGCAATAAAAAGTCCTATTCTCACTGTGACTGGTAAAAGTGTCAGTGAGAAACATCGAGCAAATATACAGTGTTTTCTTTGAGTTACATGTTGAAACCATGACGGAGGTGTCTGTGGGGAAAAGACCTCCGGGACATTTAAATCAGGAATGAAGCTGTGACTTGAAATAAAGGGAAATTGCACGAGCGTTTCTGACAATCTTGCGATAACGTAATCTTCCCCATGACATTCTTAAGCGTTTGACTATGCCTCATGCTCCACAGGAAAACTACATAGACTCTAGCCCAGAGGTGGGCAATCTTTTTTTTCACAAGGGCCGTATTCGAATCCAGACAAGTGGCGGAGGGCGGACTGCAATCATTGGTGTACAAAGTGTCATTACTGCAAGCCAATTTCTTAAAAAATATATAAAATATACCAAAATTTAAATAGAAAATGTACTAATGTATTATTGTGTGTATTTATTGTGACATTTTACAAGACCACAACGCTAAATCAATTAAGAAAATGCAATATTAGGATAACCACCTTTTTTCAAAAATGTTTTGAGGGCCTGATTAAAACTGGTTGCGGGCCGCATCTGGCCCCCGGCCTTAGTTTGCCCATGTCTGCTCTAGCCACTCAATGTAGTAACAAAGAATGTATTAGAGGCTTTATTTGCGTCTTCTTCAGGGTCAAATCAAGGAGTGTGGCGCCCCCTACTGACCAGCTGTAACTGGTGGAGGGTCAAATGTTTCTGAATGAGCCAAAGAGCAGTTCCCCACCCCTGCGCCACTTGCTACCAATACTAAAGAGATATAGCCAAGGTGTATTAAACTTCCAGACCTTCACAGAAGAGACCAGCATGACCGTCACACATGACACATGAAGTTGGTTGCCTGTTCTGAGATATACAAGCGTTAACTGCAGCACATTTGTCATATCTGTGACACTGTCTGAAGCTGCTCTGACGTTCGCTGTCAGATGGTTGAGTAGATGAAGTACCTGACATGAATGTGGGCAGAACACCAGGACCAGGAACACCAGGCATGAGTTTAAATTCTGCCTTTAGTTACTTTTTACTTTTATAACCCTTGCTCTCATTACAAATACATGATATTTTCAGTTGGAAATAAATAAATAATAAATCTAAATTTCATTTGTCAGTATAACGCAGAAATAAAACAAAAACAAACAAAAACAAACCATTGCAACCCCCCCCCCCTCTTTCTGGACACCTGCCCCACCTCCCTCTCCAGGACTGGCCTGTCCTGGTCCTGCTAGAAGAGTCGTTTCCCTCTGCTTATGGACTCTGGCTCTACAAACATAAACTCTATAACTTTAGCCTTAGTTACATCTACAGCCTGTCCGTCCATGGGAGTGGATCTCTTCTTCACTGTGGTTTTCCTCCAGGTTTCTCTTTTTCCCTTAGGGTTTTTCCTGTCGAGAAGGAGGGTCTAACCCCGGGCTCACACTGCCTCCAGTCCAACTCCGGTGCAGTCACCGGACCGGTCTAGCTACGGTGGGTGACTCACATTAGCTACGGTGGTCTACAGTCCTGCTGCAGCCACAGGCTCTGCTGCCGACCTCGCGAGACCCCGAACTCACGGAGGTTCACGCTCAACGTGGGAGATTACGCGACCGCTGAGCACTTTTTTTTTCTCTCTCTCTCTTTCGCTGAGCACATGTATGTAAACAAAGAGCACGCGCCAAGTTTTGGGCTTGTTTCACGTTAGTTGATTTCTGTTGGGATTTTTCACCGCACAGTGGGTGAGTACGGAGGTTTATTTACATTTTATGTGTTACGTAATCGTGTAAATGTCGTATTTTGTATTATTAGCGGTAACGTAAAGATTTTATTTTGAAAACTACCGGATTCACTTCACCCGCGCTGGCTTGGTTTCCTGTTTATCGTGTCTTGTTTTCACAACTTCACCAGAAAGGGCTCCGGTGCGCTCCGGCGTCCGGCCAAAATTTGAAACAAACGAAACGGATTCGGAGCGCCGGATTGGCCGTACCGGAGACACCGGACTAGACTGTACGCCGTGTGAGCCACTCTCGACTTTTCAAGTTAAGTAAAGACTCCGGTGGCTGCACCGGAGTTGGACTGGATGTAGTGTGAGCCCGGGGTAAGGACAGAAGGAGGGTCTAACCCGGGCTCACACTACATCCAGTCCAACTCCGGTGCAGTCACCGGACCGGTCTAGCTACGGTGGGTGACTCACATTAGCTACGGTGGTCTGCAGTCCTGCTACAGCCACAGGCTCTGCTGCCGACCACGCGAGACCCCGAACTCACGGAGGTTCACGCTCAACGTGGGAAAATACGCGATCGCTGAGCACTTTTTTTTCTCTCTCTCTCTTTCACTGAGGACATGTATATGTAAACAAAGAACACGCGCAGAGTTTTGGGCTTATTTCACGTCAGTTGATTTTCTGTTGGATTTTTCGCCGCACAGTGGGTAAGTACGGGAGGTTTATTTACATTCTATGTGTTACATAATCGTGTAAATGTCGTATTTTGTATTATTAGCGGTAACGTAATGATTTTATTTTGAAAACTACCGGATTCACTTCACCCGCGCTCGCTTGGTTTCCTGTTTATCGTGTCTTTTTTTCACAACTTCATCAAAAGGGCTCCGGTGCGCTCCGGCGTCCGGCCAAAATTTGAAACAAACGAAACGGATTCGGAGCGCCGGATTGGCCGTACCGGAGACACCGGACTGGACTGTACGCCGTGTGAGCCACTCTCGGACTTTTCAAGTTAAGTAAAGACTCCGGTGGCTGCACCGGAGTTGGACTGGATGTAGTGTGAGCCCGGGGTATAGGACAGAAGGAGGGTCTAAGGACAGAAGGAGAGTCTAAGGACAGAAGGAGGGACTAAGGACAGAAGGAGGGTCTGAGGACAGAAGGAGAGTCTAAGGACAGAAGGAGAGTCTAAGGACAGGGGATGCTCTGGACAATTATTCATTTTGCTCTACTAATAAGCTGCTTAGACATTCTTGATCAATTGAATGTGTATTGTTTTATTTTTATTTCCGACTATTCATGTCTTGGGAAGTCCTCAGGGACGACTGTTGTAATAATTTTGGGTTATACAAAAATAATTGATTTGATTTGGTTTGAATGACGCTCAATGTACTGTACCTAGTTCAGCTGTGCTAACACCTTTTCCGACGTTGCCATATAGTCCATGGGCCAGACCGAAAACGCGGGGCTCACCAGGGGTGGCAAGGGCTATCATACATTTTTGGAAAGGTCAATATCTAAGCTTTATATTTTTGCATGATAGACTTTTCTGAGCTTCAGCGATAACATAAATATCCACCTTTGAAGTTTACAAACCACATGTTAAAAATGCACTTTTGACACTGGTCCATATTATAGTTCAGACCATGTACCGTCCATCAGATAATGATTAAACTATTATGTTTGGTATCATTTTGAAGAAACAATCTTGTCTTTCACATAGGTACATTTGTTGTCCTCTCTGATAATTACCATGACAATAACAGCTTTTCAAACTGTCACATGAGGACGATTTTTTACCATTTTTTTCTGAACAGTTTTGCTACGTTTCTCGCTGAAAGCTCTAGGAACATGATAGACACACAATGTGATCTCAAATTATTCTCTGGAATCTGAGGATTCAGAAAATTTAAAAGATGTCTTAACTTTTTCAAACCCAGCCTCACAGTGAACCACAAAGTACAAGAGTGATTCTCACTGAGGGGCATTTCCCATAGAACTCAGGCTATTTTCTGTTTTCTTGCTTCTGATGGTTGTTTGAGCTTTTTGATCTGGAAAAGTCCTCTTGATTTATTTTTTCTTTTTTAATTTGAGTAGAATAGTCTTGTTTTTACTAAAGAAGCTGTGTTTTTCTCTCGTTTTAGCCAAATTTGAAGTCTCATAGCGATAAATGAGCACACAGCTCTCAGAGTAATTCTGTCTAAACTTTCACTGATAAAAAGTTCACTAAAATATCACAGATGTACAACATAATCATATTTTCTGTTGTGTAACTGTAAAAAACATATGACACTGGACTCTAAAACCAACACAAATGATAATCACCAAGATACATTTGCTAATTTGTTAAATGAGAACCACAGACCGGGACCTGAGCTCTCTGTGTTATTTACTGATACAGCACTTTTTTTAAACTCTTATGCTTCACACTGAATATTTTATCCACTTCACACTCAGTGATTACTGTAGTCACAGCTGCCCTGGGGCAGAGTGACAGAAGCAAGACTTCTGGTCTTGTATTAGCCCCTCTGACCAAGTCCAAACTCAGTGATGTGAGGAGATCGAGCTTTGAACATTTGGCCTGTTCAGAAAACTAAATATGTTGTTAAAAGTGCTTTATGAATAAAGATGGTATTGTATAGTACAGGGGTCCCCATTGCCTGGAGAATCCAGCCTCACCGCTGCACCAGCAGATGAGTCTGGTCGCCCTCGAGTCAACTGTATTTCTAGGGCGGAGCAAAGCTCACCTAACAGACAGCGGAGGGAACCAATCAGAGAAGAGCATAAAGGCTTCTACTGCCGTAAGCTTTTGGGATTTCTCTTACTGTCATCTGCCGGTAAGGGGCGTTCCCCCACCGGCTCGAGCCGACTGCACTGCCTTGACAATCTTGAACACAACTATTGACGCGATGTCTTTTTGGTAATTTAAAATGGCATTTACTGGTGAATGGAACAAACTCTCGGTTTCCGGTACGCCATGTTGTTTATCCTTCCGCCGCGCTGCCTAGATCCATGCGCACTGCGCACAGCAGGGACGTTGTTAGCAAAAACCACGTGACTGAAATAAACGATTTTCATTGCATGGTACGATCTGGATTTCGAGGGAAACGCCCTTGGAGGGAGGGCGACCAGACTGACATTTTTCTGTGTAAAAATACAGAGAAATGTCATTCTGGATCCCAGGCAAGGGTCCCCACCCACCAATCTGGAGCCCAAAACTGGGCCGCGGGCTATTCGCTGGGCCCTTTTAAAATGTTTTTCTGTCACTACTGCCTTGTTCTTTATAATGAAAATATAGAGCCACATAAACCAATAAACAGCAGATTCAAGCAATAAGAGCTGAAATATAATTACATTAATCAGTTGTATGTATTTTATATTGTTATTATTGGTGCTACCCAACCTCGACCCGTTTCTGGAAAAGAAAATGGTGATTTTAATGGTCCTTACACGAAAAAAGGTTGGGGACCGCTGGTATAGTATATTTGCATAAGCTACATACGTATCAGCTGTATGAATGTCTATCTATGTCCTTCCTAAACCAGGCCCACTGCTACTGTAAATGTGCCTATAATTTTGCACTACTGAGTGCATTTGAATGAAAAAAAAAAAAAAAAGTTCATCTATAGGCCTCACATGTTTATAGTAAGTTAATCATAATCATTTTGCTGCATATTTATCTAAAATTAGAGACTTATTGTAAGAAAATAGGTTTACTAAACTGTCCAAAACAATTTTAAATTTGACTGTTTAAGTTCCTGAGATTCTACAAATGCATGAAACAGTGTAGGCAGATGTCAGTTTGGCCTCTTCAGGTTAAAATGTACAGTCTGGAGTTACAGTTTACTGTCTGTATTTACTCGATGGACATCAACAAACAATTGTTTTGCTTGAAAGTTTACACAGTTGAAATACAATACAAGGTGCTGTGTGTGCTTCTTCAACTTTTTTCTATAAATGTAAAAGGAGGGACAATGGTATGGACATTTTCACGCTGATCTTTTTGATTTAAGATTATGGCCGCGATCTTGCCCCCGTCAGACCTAGCGTGTGACGCGTGACATTGACGCAAACGGGATAATTTGCTGACACTTGGTGGCTGCGCCACTGCTGAGAGCATGGGGCGTGGAACTTTAGACAACAGGTGTGATGATGCAATACACAAGGTGGTGCGAAGCAGAATGAGGGCGTGGTGTGGTGCATTCTGTGAATGGGCAAAATCGGAAAGAATAAACTCAAAAAGTAGTGCATTAATAAACACAACATGTAAAAAAGCTATTAATGGATATGGTGCAATTATCTGTCCATCTTTTCTCTCGCAACGGATACAGAAACCTTCAATTAATAAGTGAACAAACTCAATGCTTGCTGCGTTAGCGACGAGAGAACTCCTCTTGGAATCAGCAAAAGACCACTGTCTCCTTTGTCAGTTGAAGACCTGTGCCCTCCATTCACGTCGCCCCAGTTGAAAAAAAAAAAAAACATTTGGAGCGAGCGCGGCAGCTTCTCACTATATGCTGTCATTTCTCTGCTCTGATTGGCTGCTCATCAGGCAGCTCACAGTTCACACACACACGAATGGGATTTACACTTACTCTTGCTCCTGTCTCTGGAGAACAGAGGCGAGTGAAAAATAAAATCAAGATTTTCTTGCAAACAAAAATATTAGCCTACATTTTTTGAGGCCTAAAATTATTTCAATCAAAACACTTATTATTAATGTTTAAAGCAAAGCGCAAAATTAAATAGTAGGCTACAATGAAATCTGTAAAAGTGTTTAAATGTAAAATAAATAAAACTCAAATTATGCATATACATATTTTGAATGTAAAAAATATTAATACATAACATTATTTATTGATAATATTTAAAGGTAAATAATAAAGAGTAGGCCTAATGATAAATGAAAATAAATCTTAAGCCTAAAATATTGATTTGAGCTGTTTTAATTACCCCGTTCATTTGGCATATATTAAACAAAAATCCAAAGACTTATGAAGACACACGCAATGCACAAGAGCTTAAAACATAAGCATCTGTGTTTAAAATAATAATAATAATAATAATAATAATAATAATAATAATAATAATAATACTCGCATTGCGCAACACTTGTTTTGTTTTTGTTTGTTTCATTAATTATTAAAATGTATCTATTTAAACAAAACAAAAAACTGCAACAAGTTTCCTCCTTCTGTTGCGAGGTCGACGGGCACGGGAGAGCCTTGGGGCGACGGGACAGTGCAGTGATGAGGGTGAAGCTGGAGGACCAGGCGGCGGTGAAGGTGGCGTCAGGTCTGAGGATGTAGAAGGAGACCGCCGCTAGTTTCGTCATTGACGGATTGTATTTTGTTTAAGGCTTAATTTCATAAAAATAACGGGACAGACCGCGTTATGTCGGTCTGATTTTAAGAGGATTCGTTCCTTTGACCAGGATTGCTTGACAGACAAACACTGATGTTTATTCAGATTTGAATATTTAGCGAAAAGTCGCTCCTGCAGTTTCCTGGTTTGGCGTTTGTCAGACGCGCCTGCATGTGCTTGCATCAGAAAAACTTTCCCGGTGGAATGGACTGACTTTTATGCAGAAGAAATGGAAATTACAGGCGGAGTTTGGGCTAAATACAGTGTGGATTTAACGGAAACTGCGAGATATGAAGAACTTTTGTGTTTCAGGTAAGAAATGCAGAGCTTATCACGCAGTCACATTGCAACAGTTGAATGTCAAATAGACACTATCATTTTTGCAGATGCACTAAAGGTATCTTACACTATTAAGGCAGAGTTCATTCATTTTGTGTAATGCATCTACGTACGTCTCATCTCTGTAACCCGTGCGTGTTTCGCTATCCGACACAGTTTTTTCCCACACCGTTTTGGGTTTGCTATTCTGACATTATTGTTTTTTATTCCATAATATTTCCCTATCATTGCGTTACCTCTTTGGCCGCCACTGTCTGGAGGCACCGAAACTTTCACAAACAGTTGCTTAACAGGAGAAACACCAGTGCACCATCATCGTAATTATTGTGTGTAATTTCTTTCTACATTTTTCAGCTTTGGGTCGCACCAACAGACAAAAACTGCATGTAATCTGGTTTGATTCTGGGGAAACTGTGGCTCTGAGAGCGGTCCAGTGTTCCGTGGGTCAGGGTTTTATGAATATGAACGGTGTGAGGGGCCACAGTTTCCAGCTATAAGCCTCCCCTTTCCTTTAACTCTGTTTGATTATTGTAAGTCAAAAACATGCTTAAATCATCCCATATGACTCACTGTTCGTACAGGACACGAGTGCGCGCTCGTCTTGGCACAGCTTTACACTCTGGCACAATGTACCATGGATCTCCTCATCGCACTATGAAGGCTAAGATTGATAAAAGATACATTTCTTTATGTTGGTCTACTAGTCTGTATTAGGCACACGCGGGAATAAAAATATATCAATTAATTTACTGCCGTTTCTCCTCCTCCCCGTCTGTCTCCTCCTTCCCTCTCCATTTTCATTTCTCTCGGCTCACAGAGACAAACCGTGGGCAGGAAACGATGACAACTGTACAGTGATGCTCTCTGAGTGTTTAGCAACAAAATGACGGGTGTTTTTTAATGATCTGATCTAAATTGACTGAGAAATGAGCAGAAGAAGAAACTGAAATTTAAAGCGTTAAACTTCAATGACGCGCGCGGCCGGGGCGTACGCGAAAGTAGCCTACACAACGCGCTCTGATTTTCATATGTTCTCCACAAACTGCCTAAAAGGATTATTTCAACCTACTTCAGCCTAGCCCAGCACACCTTTAAATATGTTATATTAGTGCTATGGCTCGAGCAATCTGAAAGCCTGACACCCCCAGGCTCATGACGCGCGGCTGAACTCGGCCTTCTTCAAACAACTTTTGTTTATTTATTTCTGTGGTTCTTAGGTTAAAATTCGTAGTCATTTTTTGTATTTCGTTCAGGAAAATAATTTACTATAATACTGTTAGGTGTGGGTGTAAATTTGTCCCTTATATTTCGTTTTTTTTTTTTTTTTTTTTTCTTTCGAAGGCAGTTAACTCTGTGCCGGACTAGGAGTGAGACCGTGTTTTTGCCATTATATGGTTTACCTAATAGTCTAAATGGCCATAGATGTGAGATGGACTTATAAAGGAAAAGCAAAAAAAAAGAGATCGATAGAGAGGGAGAGAAGGTGGAAGTCAGTCAAATGTCGGAATAGGGAGCTTTGAAATGTATGTTAATGTCGCTATTCAGAAAGTCTAAATAGTCATCTGTCAGAAAAGCGTGTAACCGGGCTTTGGAGCAGATTTGCCGTCCCTGTAAACCTCCGCTGGCGTCTCCTCCTCACTAAACCACTCTCGGCATGGATAAGAAGCTATGATTGCAAATTCCCCACCGCATGTGAGACTTTTAATGCCACAACTATCAGTCATTGGTTTACATGCTATCCAATCATGTACTTGAACCATCCCACTCCAGCCTCTAGAGGCCAAGTAACGCCATCTGCGCCAGCGCTAAGATCTTGAAAGAAAACCTAGAACCGTTCCGGTTTTGCGTCTGTGTCGGCGTTTGGACCAGGTAAGACCGGGGGCAAGATCGCGCGGTATGTATCAGGTGCAATTACCCACAGGGTTATTACAGGGTCATTTCCACCCTCCTGAGAACATCCACATTTCTCAACCATCTGCCTCAATTGGAGGAAACATATCCTCTGATCCAGCCACATAATGCAAAGATGTGCTGAACCTCAATAAAGCCAAAATGTCACTAAAGATAAAGATGTACAACACAGTTTGAAACATCAGCAAACTCATCTGGCAATTCTGCAGCTGACCTGGCTCTGTAGGAGGTGCATCAAGTATATCTGTTTGTTTGGTAGAACAAACAACAACACCTGTTACAACTTAGGGCTCGTTCGTGATCAAGAGAAGGATGGTTCGGCATTGATAGAGTCAAAATCTGCTGGTCAATGCCTGATAACACCTGGTATCAGGTGGTATCAAGATGGGAGATGGGAGACCGCTGAAACACCAGTTGCCACAGTGGGACTTTGCTGTTGTGTCCTTGAGCATGACAGTTATCCCATGCTGCCTCGGTGTCTACGTACACTGGGTGAGTGGATCCTTGCTTGTAAAACACTTTGAAAAGTGGAAAAACACAGAGAGACCATTTACCATACACATCCTCCAAGAGCTGCCTGTTGTGGGACATCAGGAGGAACTCAAAACCCTCCTAACTACAGTCTTATCTGAGAAGTTTATTCTGATGGTCACCTTTGGACACTCAGGGGGAAACTGTTCAGCTCTGTGAAACCCTTCTTGGAGAAGTCTCTCCTGATCTTCATTGGTCCAGCAAAAAACTACTTTGATCGATGTTTCACAGTAAAATGCTGTCTAAACCCTCATGTCATGGGCTCTGGGTAAACCTTATTTCATCTGCAAAAAGCTCAAAGCAGAAAGTAAGAGAACATTTATTGTTCTCTTTGGTTGAACATCAGCCTGTCTACTGGAGCCTCCTCCTGCTCTGAGTACAACAGGTCTTTTTATATAGTCCTTGATCACAGCACAGAATTAATTCGTTTCCACGTTTTCAGACATGTACAGTCTGTTGAAGGCCCTGAGTGAAAAGTCCTATTTCATGCTCTGCGTTTCTTGTTTTGTCTTGACTTCCTGATGCAGTAATTTACTTAAATGTTTCTCATTTGAGTCCTCATTCTCAAGGAGGAAGCAATGGAGGACTAAGCGAGACCAGACAATGAAGTCAAGTTGGTGACAAGGCTCCAGGGGGATGAGACACCTGAAGTCTCTGAATCTTGTGGGACTGTCCCGACACGCCTGGCTTACACAGCGAACTGGGACAGGACTGGCAGATAGGGTGACCAGACGTCCCGAAAAATTCGGGACTGTCCCGAAATTCAAGCGTGTGTCCCGAATCCCGAATCCCGCTCCAGATGTCCCGAAAAATATTCTAATTCAGTGCAAATATTTTTATTAAATTCCTGAGTCGTTCTACGTCTACCCGCTGTGTGCAGGGGACAAATACGCACACTGACGCAAACTCACACACACTCACGCACTGACGCACACTCCCAAGATATGAATTTTGACGTACATAAACAAAAACGTTCGGCGCGAAATCATTTAAGCTAGCGCTTCATTCATTCATTCATTGTTGCTATGGAGGCTAACCAAGACGCTCCTGGATCTGATGAACCCACTGCAAAGAAAAAACGAATTTGCAAGTACCGGGAGGAGTGGGCTAAGCAATATAACTGGATTTCAGCATCATTACGAGATGTAAATAAGGCTTTTTGTAAAGTGTGTAGGAAAGAGTTTGGCGTTTCACACGGAGGGGAGGCAGACGTAAAGCTACACGCCCGCAGCAAACTACACGTTAATAATACACAAACTGTACAGACCAACACTCTGGTATCTTCATTCTTTAAGAGAGAAGATGACTCCATGTATAATAAAATCGCCGCTGCTGAGCTGACATCTGTTTTTCACTCGGTCACACACCAACATTCCTACAGGTCACTTGATTGCACTATGAAACTCATGCCAAAACTGCTCCCGGATTCGAGCATTGCTAAGCACATAAACTGTGGACGCACCAAGGCAGAAGCGCTTGTCATTAATGTCCTAGCACCCCTCGCCTCTGATTTCTCACAAAGCCTTGCCACAGAACAACTATTTTTTTCAGTAGCAACAGATGCTTCTAACAAAGGCAACATCAAAACCTTTCCCCTTTCAGTCAGGTTCTGGACCCCGGAGCATGGCCTTCAAAACCGCGTCTTGGATTTTTATGAGCAAGCTGACGAGAGCGCAGATGCAGTGACAGATATGTTAATGAAGAAGTTGGAAGAACACAATTTAAACATCCAAAATGTGTCAGCCTACGCAGCAGACAATGCAGCGGTTAACTATGGAAAAAGACACTCTATTTATCAAAATCTAAAACAGCAAAACAAAAAGATCATCCCTGCTAACTGTCCAGCTCATATAATCCACAATGCTGTCAAACGAGCCAGCAATGCACTCAAAATCGATGTAGAAAACATAGTTCTAAAGTCATTCAATCATTTCAGCTGTTCAGCAAAGCGAGTTGCTTCTCTCAAAGAAATGTTTGAATTTGTTGACATGGAGTACCTTACCTTGTTGCGCCACGTCCCTACGCGCTGGTTAAGTCTTCTTCCAGCTATTAACAGACTGATAGACACCTGGCCAGCAGTGCAGAGCTATTTTTTGTCGCTTGGAAGCGAAGAGTGCCCCCGTGTCATCTGGAATGAGCTCAAAGGGAATGAGAACGGTGAACAACGCGTCCACAGCGAACTGGAAACCACACTTTTCTTCCTCCAAAACGCGCTGAAAATTTTTTCAACTGCCGTTTTAAGTCTTGAGAGCAACAGTCTTACATCAGTGGAGGTCTATGGTGTGATGAGCGGCCTCCGAACCAAACTCCAGCAGCGTAAGAAAGATGCGTTTTTTGGTGCCAAGGTTGACAGCATCTTTTCCTCTTCCTCCGCGCTCCAAGTAAATAGACTGCGCAGTGACTTCACGGCCTTCTATAATGTCGCGGAAGAATACCTTGAAAAGTGGTTTGACTTTTCTCAAACAGGCTATCTCTGCAAGTTGCAGTGTCTGAATATAAAAGAAAACAATGACATCTGCTACCGACAACTCAAAGAAGCTGTGTGTGCATTGCAGTTGGAAGAAGACCTGGATTTGGATGAGCTTTATAATGAAACTTGCGCTCTTCAAAACGTTTTGCCGCACCTGAACACGCGTGCCACCCTTTCTGTAGGCGAGCTTTGGGCCCAAGTACTAAAAACCAGACAAGCGTCCCCTCAGTATGCGAAACTCTTGTCTTTTGTCCTCAGCATCCCAGTCAGCAACGCGTACTCTGAGAGGGTTTTTTCAATAATGAAAGGTGCATGGACTGACGTAAGAAATAAGTGCACAATCAACCTGATCCGTGCGGAAATAAAAATCAAAATGAATCTGGAGATGACTTGTTCCGAGTTTTACAAATACATCTTGGACAAAAAGAAGATCCTTGCCACAGTTAAATCATCCGCCAAATATACCAGCGCTCCAGCCAGACCTCCGCCTGCTGGGTGAGCTTTTGAGCGCAGTTAAAAAAACGTCTGTGCGTTATTCAGAACAAAACATAAAGTTAACAGATTCCTCTTAATTTTTTTCTTACAGGGTATTAGACAGAGGTGATAGTGACACCGACAGCGACAGGGAGAAATAATCAGCAAGAGAAAAATGCCAAAGAAGCAAACGTTTCTGAGTTCATGAGCAAAGTGTTTAATGAAATGTTCACGTGATTTCTTTTTTTAGTTTAAACCATATTGTGAATAATAAAAGCACATTGAGAAATAAAAAGAGAATTATCCTATTATTTATAAAAAAAACGTAAGAATGACCTATTATTCCACAGCTATTAGGCTATTCCATAGAGCACCCCCCCCTCCATTCCCCGTCCCGAATTTCAGACAATGTCATCTGGTCACCCTACTGGCAGACCAGGGTAATGGTCCCTTTGTTTAAGAACCGGTAATGGAGGGTGTGTTCCAGGTCCAGAGAGTCGCACTCCTTAGCCTCAGGTCAGATCTACTTCATGTCCTGGAGAGGTGAATCCAACAGTCAAACCTCAGATTTGTAGTGTCCTGTGAGGGGCGCTGCTATAGGATGAGGTTTAGGGTCCTTTACTCAGGCCTGTCGGCTCCCTGTATGACCAGAGCTGTGTTTGGATTGTTGGCAGTCAGACCTCTTCATACTTATATCATATGTGTTTTGGCTATTGGCATCGCCAAACCACCTGTATTTTGGTGATTGTTTCTAAAAATAAATATAAGTCGTAACTTTATGTAAGTAATTGTCAAAACAGTAACAGAAATCAGGCTGATAAAACATATTTTGAAGGCCACACTAAAAACAGGAGCACAAATCCATTTAGTTTGATTTGGCAGATCAGAATTGTAACTCAAATTTTTGTATCATTATATTAACATGTATCTTGGTGATTATTATTAATGCTGGTTAGTGTCATGTTTTTTACAGTTACACAACAGAAAATATGATTATGTTGTACATCTGTGATATTTTAGTGAACTTTTTATCAGTGAAAGTTTAGACAGAATTACTCTGAGAGCTGTGTGCTCATTTATCGCTATGAGACTTCAAATTTGGCTAAAACGAGAGAAAAACACAACTTTTTTAGTAAAAACAAGACTATTCTACTCAAATTAAAAAAGAAAAAATAAATCAAGAGGACTTTTCCAGATCAAAAAGCTCCAACAACCATCAGAAGCAAGAAAACAGAAAATAGCCTGAGTTGTATGGGAAATGCCCCTCAGTGAGAATCACTCTTGTACTTTGTGGTTCACTGTGAGGCTGGGTTTTGAAAAAGTTAAGACATCTTTTAAATTTTCTGAATCCTCAGATTCCAGAGAATAATTTGATATCACATTTACGTGTCTATCATGTTCCTAGAGCTTTCAGCGAGAAACGTAGCAAAACTGTTCAGAAAAAAATGGTAAAAAATCGTCCTCATGTGACAGTTTGAAAAGCTGTTATTGTCATGGTAATTATCAGAGAGGACAACAAATGTACCTATGTGAAAGACAAGATTGTTTTCTTCAAAATGATACCAAACATAATAGTTTAATCATTATCTGATGGACGGTACATGGTCTGAACTATAATATGGACCAGTGTCAAAAGTGCATTTTTAACATGTGGTTTGTAAACTTCAAAGGTGGATATTTATGTTATCGCTGAAGCTCAGAAAAGTCTATCATGCAAAAATATAAAGCTTAGATATTGACCTTTCCAAAAATGTATGATAGCCCTTGCCACCCCTGGTGAGCCCCGTTTGGCAAAATCTGGCCTCTGGCCCATGGACTAATGTAAAGGTCATTTTGGTGTATTTTATGGACAAAACAGCTTCCCTATTTTGGAAAAAATCATAGAATGACATTAATTACGGCCACTATCAGTGAGGATTTCCTGGACTAACATTTGTGAATAGAAGCTTTTTTATTCTGTGTGGAGCCAGGGAGTAAGTCACACGTGTTCCATGGTCTTTTATGTTTCTGCAGTATTTGATTAGAAGAGTTTAACAGAAGCCTGATCATATTAAAGCTTCTAGAACTGGCTGTTCTGATTCACTGTTCACTCTCTTCTTCCATGCTGGTTGTGCTCAGACGCTCGTTTGCTTTGTCGGCGTTGCCTCTAAGATGATTTTGCATTTCCCAGGTGAATGGCGCTGGACCACTACAGTGCACTTGCACATACAGTAGGTTTTGCATTGAAATCATCGGTGCGTTCTGTGTGAACACACCATTAAAGGTTGGTCCAAAATGAGTGGACCTTCCAAGCACGACCAATCAGAGGGGCTTGGGTGGTCCTCTCCACTTTCACTTTGTTGTTTGCAAAAAGAAGTTTCTAAGCCATAATTGTAACCTAAATAAATACATGTCGATATTAACCATGTATCCAAGGATTTATAAGCAGAAGTAGCTAGGTTTAAAACTTGAATTGTATTTGCAGTCAAATCAGGGATTTCAAATACAAGCATGGCCTGGGTGTAACAGACTCCCAGACCTTCACAGAGGAGGCCAAAACGTCTACAAACTGACTCTAGAATGAGTGCACATTAGTAGAAGATCAAATAGCAGTTTAACAGTGATATTCATCTGATGTTAACGGTACATAGTATAACAGTGAGACTGACCATAGAGCTTGGCAGCCAAACGGTGATACTCAAGCGCAGCCTTGTACTCTCCCACTGCGTTGAGAGCTGCTCCCAGGTTCAGCAGCACTTTAGCCAACAGGGGGCGCTGCTGCAGCTGCGAGGCAGAGTTCAGAGCCTTCTGGAAACATTGCACCGCCTCGTGGAAGGAGCGCACCTGACAGAAGACCACGCCCACTGACAGGTACAGCTCACCTGAAACAGCAGTGAAACCAATGAGTTCTTATATGCACTGGAGAGAGCGTAGTCACGGCAACATAATAACAATGTGGTCAAGTTCCAGCAGTCATGTTGCATTTGAAGATTCAAATAAAGAACTTACTCAAACTAATAGAAAGCTGCTATCATTTTTCAAAGGTTGCCTAGTTTGGTGTGATGGCTGGTGGTTGTGGTTTGTGTGGTTGGTTGTATTTGTGTCTGTATGTGTTTGTTTCTTGTGCTGGATGTCAAACTCAACAATTCTACCTGCAGGTACAATTAAAGTCAACTGAACTGGTTGTTCAGTTCTGGGTCGACTTAAGACATGCAAAAAAGCTAAACCAGCCTCTGTGTGAATGATCTGACCAAATATCTGACCCAAACAAAAATCCAAACTACTAAATGAGATTTAAATGATAAATGCTCTATTTATAAAGTGCTTTTCTACCTTTCCAGACACTCAAAGCGCTTTACAATTTAGAATCCACTCACCCAGTGTACACAGACACTTAGGCAGCGTGGGTTAAGTGTCTTGCCCAAGGACACAACGGCAATCTAATCCTGTTGTCCCACTGTGGCTCCTGGTGTTCTAACGGTCTCCCATCCATTTACTAACCAGACCCTAACTTGCTTAGCTTCTGAGATGTGACGGGGTCAGGCTTTGACAAACACATTTTATTAATATGTACAGTATATTTCATCAGAATAACAGCAATGTTCTTTCTAACTGATATACAATTTGGTCAGAAATCAATGAGTGATCAGTTATCATCGTCTAACTTTATTTGAACATTTGCAATGTAATTTTGTTAATTATTTTTTAGCAGCCTTTTTTGTTGTTTTTTCACTAAAAACAAAATAGTCAATATTCTGTTTCTGCATATCTTTAGGACAACAATCACGATATTATTTAAAATTGCCCACCTCTACTCACACTGGAAAACAATACTAATCAGGGAAATGAGATATACAGTAGATATACTGTAGTTATCTATTTGACCAAGTGCTCTAGTGCTGAGGCTTTGGGAAAACGAGGAAGACATTAAAAACTCTTATTGACCAACATAGGAATACTATTATGAAATATTATTCAGAATAAAAGTTTGAATACATAGTAAATATGTTAAACATTTCTCTTATTGTAGAATGCTAACCTAGCACTCGATGGAGGGCATTTGAGCACCTGGGCTCTCTACCATTATGTGCACTGTAGTTCAAGGGAAAAAAGAAAAATGATCTGATGAAGGCTTCTTGGCGAGACGAGTAGCAACAGCTAAATACCTCTAATGAGAAAGGCTAGAAGCCAAGTCCTGGGCAATAAACAGCTCCGCTCTGCGGGAATAAAAAGATGGCCAAACGCTCTTCATCATGTATGGAACGTTCCAGCACATGAGACTGTACACTCTCCAGGCTGAAACATCTAAGATCCATAAGTACATCAAGGACATGACATGAAAGTTTAACGTTTATTCTTGTAAAAGTCACGTAAAATCTCATACTTTCTACACTCATAAAAAACCTTCGATTAAACACTGCTGTCAGTGACACTGCTCCGAGTCGTTGCTTAAGTCTATCAGTCTATCATACCTTTCAAGCTGCAATGTCTTTATGCACTCTATGATCTTTTCTCAAACCTGTTACTGTATCACCAGTTGGTCAAAGCCACAGCTTCTGTGATAAGCCACTGAGGGCAATTTACAACAGGCCATCAAAATATTAGACAAAAACCTGTCAGAACACACCATTGTCAGGTATTGCAGAGATTGAATTTTCTTAGCTTTGAAAATTTATAAAGTTTTGTAATTTAAAATTGATGTATAAGTGCTAGAACAATAGAGCCCCAGGTGTACTCAGCAAGCTCATAGTCCCACTCAGAGCTGTGGGCTCCATCACACGAGGGTCTGCGAATGGAAATGTGAAAAACCTCTTTTGGACAGTCTGCATTCTCTGTCCAGGAGCTAAACTGTGGAACTCTCTGGGCCCTGAGCTAAAACTGAACCTGGACTGGGGTAGTTTTAAAAATGAACTTAAGCGGGTTTTAAAGAAAACACAAATTTGTGTACATTAATATTGCATTGTATGCTTAGCACTGTGTAAATTATTCTTGATGTTAATGTATATTTGTTTTGTGTGTGTAAAAGCCCTTCTAGGGACAGACATTGCAAATTAGCCAAGGCTATAAATGTTTTAGTATGTTACATGTCTATTGTGCGTACTTGTCTCTATCAAATAAATAAATAAATAAATCAGTTAAACAATGTGTTTAGAAACATATTTAAAAAGTAATTAATACATAGTATGATGATGATCTGTGTAGTTTGTCCTCGTAGTCAAACACTAACGTTCATGTGCCTGCGCAGAAGCTTCTGGGCATTCGCACATCGACTTTTGACTCTGATTGTGGAATGTTTTATATTTTGGACCCCCTTGAAAACGAGATGGTACATCTCAAGGGGCACTCCATAAAATAAAATAAAATAAATGACAGGGACCATCACAAGCCCTTGCATGGGATGGATGTACACATTTTGTAGGGTGTATTCTTTTTGTGTAGATTTAAGTTGGGGTACCTGCTTTTTGTATTTGTAAATTCTTTGTCTACATTGTAAACACAGCACATTGTGAAAAAAAAAATCAGATAATCTCTGAATCGAATAATAAAGTATTTTATTTCTCATAAAGAGCACTCCAGTTGGCTGAGCTTGGGTGGTCCACTCTAGTTTCACTTTTCTGATGTACTTAAGAATTGTAGTCAAAAACTAATGTTTGTGTTCCCAAAAAATTTTAAAAAGTAGTTGTGTAGAGCAGTTGTGTCTCCATTACCCAGAATGCTCTGGTCCGTGCCGCTGTTGGCCAGGCTGAGGCAGTCTGTAAGGACAGTGGTGACCTCAGTGGGGCTGGAGTCAGACTGGACCATGTGTGTAGCTGCTTCTTTCAGAGCCACAGCAGCAGAGTGACACATGTTAGCCACACGGTAACTGTCAGCTGCTCGGAGATAACCGCTAACTGCTAAAGAGTGCTCCTGGAATCACACAAAGCACACAACAGCGTTATCATCAAACCTGAACATTCCACAGGCTACTTCACTTCTAAAACAAACATGACACATCCCATGTTTTAAAGTTTGATTGAGTTTGCTGTGATAGTCCTAGCCCTTTTGGCGACCTAGGCAAGATTTCATTTAGACCCCAGCGCCCTGCCCACCACCACTATATTTAACTTTTTAATTCTGTATAGGTCTATGATATCTAGTGTTGAAGGCAAGGTCATGTTTGTTTTTTAGTTATTGTATTTTATTTATTTTTTATTTTTTTCTGAAGAAAATATATGCAATTTCCTATAATCTGGAGTATTTTTGACCAATTAAAGTATCTTTTACATTAGTAAAGTTATATTATATTATGTAGCATATATCCTCACCAAGATACAAATTATTTGGGGCCCCAATTTGTAATGTGGCCCCAGCTGTTTGTGGTCATAACTCAATGAATATGTGTCTTAATGACAAAAAATAAAAACTGACAAATAGCTTATGAGTGGTAGAACACGATTTTCATATTGGGGTGCAATTTGGCGCCCTCACCACCAGATGGCGCCCTAGGCAACCGCCTAGTTTGCCTATGCCTAGGGCCGGCCCTGAGTCCTTGTGGTCATACTTTTATAGCAGTGCTTTTTGATAAACAAAAACCAAACACACGAAAGGTAAGATGACATTTAGGATCTATATTCCAGCGGTTACCTCTCATCACAGATCTGCTTGGTTGTGACGGACGGAGCGCAGTTTTTACCATGCATCTATTATCAGGAGGTGTTGCGTGGGAAGCTTAGCAGTGACTTAAAAGAAGCCACTATGAAAAGCATTGTGAACTTAATTTGATCTACTTCCAGCCTTCAGCATGAAGTAGGCTGTAGGACAGATGCGCCCTTGTCCCGGTGCTTCTCCTGACTCTGGGCCTTGTTCCGGTGGCTCGTCAAATCCACAAAAGCCATGTTTTTTTTGTTTGTTTCGGTTCGAGGGCCATAAGCGATCCGCACTAGAGTCCATTTACAATCTGGCTGAGACCAACTTGTAGAGGTGGTCTTGGTCCGATTGTTTGATTTGGATCAGAGTTCACTTGACTTTATTCAGACTTAAAAACAAGTCTGTTTGAATCGTAGGTTTGAATCTGCCCTTAATGTTCTTATTTGAGAAAGTCTTGAAAGTTGTCATCTGGACAGTGTTTCTGAAGATCAAGACGTTTCAACTCTCATCCCAGTCATTTTCAGTCTGATGAATCAGATTGAAACTACGGATAACTCCTGAACGAATGAGGGATTACACCGTATCATATTAAAAATGTGACAGAACTTACCATACACAAAGAATTATATACTAGAACTCTGAAATATATCATTAAAATGTTCTTTTAAAGCAAAACAAAGTGTGACATAGTTTAAGATCCATTGTACAACTGTTCCACAGATCCACATCTTTTACAGATGTACAAAACTTTTTTTAAATAAACATTTCTGTTCCTCTAGGTTCATGAGCTCTCTCTAATTTTGTAGTGATTTTAATTGGAGATTGTTTCAATGTACACTCAAGGAAAAAAGAAACACAACATTGTAATTTTCTAAAATTCCTTAGAAAACGAGTACACTTGGAAAAAAAGGTTAGCATCATAATTTCAGTCCATAGTAAACTGAACACAGGTGAACAGATTTCTTGGTTTGGCTTGACTGATTGTGAGAACCATAAAGAGTGCATTACAAGGTCGTTTATTCACACAAACTCATGTTTGATGCCACGATTGTCTCAACCAGAGAGGGATGGAGCTATTGGCTGCTCCAAGCTGGACGGTGTTGTCTTGTGTCTCCAGGGTGTTTGGAGTCACCGCTCTACCATCAGTCGTCTTGCGGAGCGATACCAGGTCACTGGTTCCTCTAACGACCGCCCTCGTACTGGTGGCCCACGTGTAACGACCGCTGTACAAGACCGCGCCATCCGCCCCGCACATCTCCGTGACAAGTTCACCCGCGACCAGGTCCACAGCCGAGACCATTGGGACACACCACAGGCCAGTGTTGGCCAGAACCATCCATAATTGCCTCCGCGCTGACGGAATTCCACCATATCGGCCATACATGTTGGATCAGTGCTTACCCCCAACATCGCCGAGCTCGAGTCAAGTGATGCACTGCACATCATTTTTGGACTTTGCTGAGGTGGGCAGACATGTCAGCAAATCACCGGACAGACCTGGTTTTCATGGAAGGAAACCTCAATGGTTTCCGTTATCGTGATGAGATCCTGAGGCCTGTGGTGCTCCCTTTTCTGGACCAAGTTGGGGCGGGAGCTCTGTTCCAGCACAACAATGTGTGACCTGATGTGACTCCAGCCATGATTCTGGACTTAAATCCCATTGAAAATGTCTGAGATCTGCTCAGTGTGTGTCCAACAACGTGAACATCCTCCTGAAACTCAGCAGCAGCTGAAGAACTGAGCAGATAATCACACTGGACAATGTCAGTGTAGCCTCCAGCTCGACTGTAAGAAACCTTGGAGTCTTATTTGACCAAGAGCTCTCATTCAAAGCACATATAAGCCAAGCGTGCAAAACTGCCTATTTTCACTTGCGAAATATTGCCAAAATTAGAAATCTACTGCCTAAAAATGATGCTGAAAAACTAATCCATGCCTTTGTCACGTCGAGGTTAGACTACTGTAACTCTCTGCTTGCAGCGTGTCCTAAAAGCTCAACTAAAAGTTTTCAATTAGTTCAAAATGCAGCAGCAAGAGTACTAACAGATACTAAAAAACAAGAACACATTACCCAGTACTAAAAGATCTTCACTGGCTTCTGTTGAGTCTAGAGTCACATTTAAAATTCTTCTTCTAACCTATAAAGCTTTAAATGACTTGGCCCCTTCTTATATCAAAGATGAAATAACTCCTTATCATCCGAACCGTTCACTTCGCTCTCAAGATGCTGGACTTCTGGTGGTTCCTAGAGTCTCTAAAAGCACAATAGGAGGCAGAGCTTTTAGCTATCAAGCTCCCTGGTTCTGGAATCAGCTCCTGCTCATGTCAAAGAAGCTGACACAGTCTCTACATTTAAGATTAGGCTCAAAACGTTCCTCTTCGGATTAGCTTATGATCAGGTCAGTTAGGAACAGACTCTAAAGCCACAGTTCTAGTCAGGCTGCCCTAGGAGCAATTATACTGGGGAAAGTCTGTCCTCTCACTTCTGCCTTTTTTGTAAAGAATAATAAACTACAGTTCATCTCTAGTCTGTTCTTTGCTATTCACTCGTTGTCCCGGATTGGCCTGTCCTGGTCCTGCTAGACAAGTCGTTTCCCTCTGCTTATGGACTCTGGCTCTACAAACTCTATAACTTTAGCCTTACGCGCCAATCCCACTACATGCAGCTGTGCTCCGCTCCGCTCTGCCCCGGTCCGCCTCCGAAAGTTGCCGCAGACCCCTCGCCCACTGTCTCCGCTCCAGTCCGCGCCGCACGGCTGCGTTGCCCCGAGGAGCTCAAGAAGAGCATGCGCCAAAAACACGAGTTGGTGAAACAGGACGTGTTTTCTTCCTCCGCTGAGGGTAAAGAGGCTGTTAAGAGCACGAACTAAATCACGTTGTCCTGTCCATGTGTCAGTGACAGAGTCTGTAGTTAAGAGTCTACTGTGTCCAAATATCAAAGAAACTTCATGTAAAACTACGAACTTTTCGTTATCTAATCAATACAAAGTACGTGCGGAGTGATTTTACTTTGTAAATCCGGACATAGTTCACTTTCTTTTTCCTGTTTGGTGCGTTTTGATTGGCGGAGATTGACTTGGCCGGACTCGGGCGGAGAAGAAAATAGCCTTGATCCGTATTTTGGTCGTACGGCGGCGGAGAGACGGAGCTAGGCGGATTCCTGCGGAGCGGACGCGCAGCATGTGGAACGGTCCTCATTGACAACAGTACTGTGCAGCCACTCCGACGGTCGGAGCAGGGCGGAGCTGCATGTAGTGGGATTGGCGCGTTAGTTACATCTACTGGCGCGTTAGTTACATCTACAGCCTGTCCGTCCATGGGAGTGGATCTCTTCTTCACTGTGGTTCTCCTCCAGGTTTCTCTTTTTCCCTCAGGTTTTTTTTGAGTTTTTCCTTGCCGAGAAGGAGGGTCTAAGGACAGAAGGAGGGTCTAAGGACAGAAGGAGGGTCTAAGGACAGAAGGAGGGTCTAAGGACAGAAGGAGGGTCTAAGGACAGAAGGAGGGTCTAAGGACAGGGGATGTTCTGGACAATCATTCATCTGCTCTACTAATAATCTGTATGTATGTATCTGTAATCTGAATGTGTATTGTTTCATTGAATATGTATTGTTTTATTTTGATTTCCTTTGCTAAAACTAATAATCTTGGGAAGTCCTCAGAGACGACTGTTGTTGTGATTTTGGGCTATACAAAAATAAATTGATTTGATTTGATTATAAGAAGAAAATGTGATTATTCCCTTTTTTGCGGTGTCTCTATATGTGTTGTCCCATGAGTTCTATATGATTACTAGACTATTTCTATTTAACATAGATCTAGTTGTATAAATTACTGCCATCACATTGGATCATTTGTTTATTATATTATTTATGTGTCTAATTTTAACTTTTGTTACTCCTAAAAAGTTGTATTCATTGACTCTTTCTATTGGATTATTTTTGAGCATTATTTGAACTGGATTTAGGATTTTTTTTTGTTCTGCAAATACAAAATTTTTCTTTTTTTATATATATATATTTAATACGGAAGTCCAGAGCTGCCAGTGTGGAGTACACATTTTTTCCAGCTTTTCTCGTTATAACGACCTTATATTTACGTTCAAACGACAATATTCTCGTTATTACGACTTTTTATTTACGTTCAAACGACT
Source organism: Mugilogobius chulae (assembly GCA_038363315.1). Taxonomy (NCBI): domain Eukaryota; kingdom Metazoa; phylum Chordata; class Actinopteri; order Gobiiformes; family Gobiidae; genus Mugilogobius; species Mugilogobius chulae. The sequence continues at coordinate 8,314,289 of CM076413.1, read as the reverse complement.
TTTTTTACGTTCAAACGAGAATATAATGTCGTTATAACGACTTTTTATTTACGTTAAAACGAAAATATATTCTCGTTAAAACGACTTTTAATGAAAAATAGACAGCCCTTCCCACGACGGATCCGACGATCCGTTTATTAATCCTCACACAGATTAAACAGGATTCTTCCAGTGTTACTGCTACATGTAAGATCTCATGGCTCCTCTTTATAAATACGTGCGCATCGCTTTGATATAAAATACGCCGTGACTTTCGTCTTTCCTCATTTCTCCGCTGCCCTTTCTCATCTCTCTCGCTCTCTCTCCCTCTCTCTCTCTCTCCTAAATTCTCGATCGTCTCTTATTGGCCAGCGCCTCGTCTTTTTAACTTATTTACATCCTGGTCCGGAGCAGGTTATGAGTTTGCTGCATGTTGCCATAGAGATCTGCCCCGATAGGAAGTGATCCAGTTTCGTAGGACAACCAGACCAGGTTTAACCCAGGACCTCGCTAAACCCCAAATCTAGCGTCGTAGTATGGCTCTGAGCCATCCAGCTTGTGGCGCATCATGGGAAGAGCAGTCTTGTTTATCATAAAAAAAAAGTCGTTCGAACGAGAATATATTTTCGTTTTAACGTAAATAAAAAGTCGTTATAACGACATTATATTCTCGTTTGAACGTAAAAAAAGTCGTTTGAACGTAAATAAAAAGTCGTAATAACGAGAATATTGTCGTTTGAACGTAAATATAAAGTCGTTATAACGAGAAAAGCTGGAAAAAATGTTTACTACAAACTGGCAGCTCTGGACTTCTGTAATTTAATGACAATTTGTTGATTTTAAACCATATTTTAATTTGATGTAATTCCCTCTCTGCTGTTTGCAGAAGCTTATTTTGATCTTAGTGTGGTATCACAGAGATCATGGTTCAATACCCCATAAGCACAAAACGTCATGTTCCACTCAGAGTAATAGACCTTGTCACTGACTAGTATTCCAACTTCAGGAGTAGTAATAGCTTGAGCTTGAAATGATCACCGTGCACCACCTCTGTTGTTCTGTTCTCCTTAGCCATGAATACGGATGTGAAATCTGCGGAGCCAGAGTGCAGTTGTCCAAGACAGGTGAACGCCAGCCACCCATTAGAGCGTTCATAGACGACCTCACAGTTACCACAGAATCAGTCTCGGGAGGTCGCTGGATCTTACCAGGTCTGCAGAATGAGCTTTAAGCCAGGTAAGTCAAGGTCAATGATGTTTAGGTAGATAGTAAGTTCCAGTTTAGCATCATAGGCCACTATTCCCACCGCCACAGAGAACCCGTCAAAAGCTTGGGCTCATTGAAAGACACAGAATCCATTAAAGCAACCATCACAAGTTTGGACACCTGGTTAAAAGCTGGTCTGCCAGGAAAGTTGAAGGCATATACCAGCATATACGTATATGATCAAGTGTATCAAAGGCCTTTTGAAGTGTATAAAGACGCTAACACAATATTTCTTAGAATCCATTGATGTGATAAGTTTTCAATCAGCTCCATTAGAAGTGGAACCATTTTTCCTGATTCCATACTGTTTCTAATTTATCTAGTCTATAAACAAACATTTGTTTCTAGTTTTTCTGAGACTCTGGAGAGTACTGAAGTTGGTCTGTAATTAGAATACAGTATCTATCTATCTATCTATCTATCTATCTATCTATCTATCTATCTATCTATCTATCTATCTATCTATCTATCTATCTATCTATCTATCTACCAAGGGTGTGTCCGACGCACATGGGGTAGCCTGGACAGGGCACCCTTCTCTTTCCCCCTTCCTCCCTCTGCTCCTCAAATAGTTTATAAAAACTTCAAGGTTGTATGGAGGATTTTTCAAATCCAACAGCTGTTTGCTGTTTTTCAAATGATGCACATGTGTTTCTTCTCCCAGGGCCACGCCCTTCACTGCAACTGGACCAATGAGTTACTTAGGAACACTGAGGGTTTGCGTGACAGGTTCACAGGCCAATAGATAACGTTTTACTGGCCTCATCATGTCCAAACTTTATATATTTTTATAATTATTTTTTGTTTAGCATAAGTACAAGGCTGTTACAAATGTATGCAATTGTTTTTGACCAAGACTGACAACAAACAATGTTTGAAAATCCTCCATACAACCTTTCAGTTTCTCAAGATGCCTATTTGTTTAAGTATTTTTTAATATTCTATTTCTGATTCTTTTGTTTTGAGTTGGATACATTTTTTTCTCTTTACATGCATTTTCTAATCCTCTAGTTATCCATGGCTTTTTATCGCTGTTTTTCTTTTGTTTTGGGCAGTTTTCATTATATATTTCATAATATCTAGATAGAAATCAGTGATCAGCCTCGTTGGGAATATACGTCTTTAGAGTGCTCACTTAACTCGTTCTTAAAGTTGTTTCAATGTTTGTAAGGTTAACGTGTGTGTTTGGAAGTCATTTCTAGTGTTAATATGGTTGAAGGTGACTGGTCAGGACACCACCGACTGTTTTCAACTCAATATTACTGCAAAAGTACTGGTGTCATGCTGGAGTACAAGTCATGGACAGAAGGATGCAGTCACTTAAGTCTATGGGGGATCCAGGGCTCCTTATACACAGGTCACTTGTACAAATTCTATTTCAACCATGACACATTCTGATGACACAATCTGATGAACTGATTTGTTTGAATCAACATAAAGCCACCCCCTCCCCTCTTTTTCTGTTTTCTGTTTACAGTAAAGGGTTCATATCAGTTGTATCAGTGTCTAAACATGTTTATTAAACGTTTGCAGCAATTCAGTAACTTTTGTTATGTTTTTCCTGCTATTAACATGCATTACTGAAAAGTGACCATTCATTCCAACTGTTCAACCAAGTAATAGTCACAGTTTATATCTATGTTTTTCTAGAGTTGTATCTAGGTCAATGTTTGTGTGTGAAGTTGTATAATCCAGTACATGTGCCTTGTTCACCTGGACACTTAGCAGTGCGTAATCTTTCTCCGCATACTTCCACGTCAGGTGTCCTAAGTGCAGTCCCACAGTTAGAATAGTATAACTCATTGACAAAAAGCCACTTTAGTCCACTTTTTGGTTGTCAGTTTTATCCATTTAGTCCAACATAAACTGTGAACCATATCCACCAGTGTCTCCACGATCAAGTCAAATCCACCAAACATGTCCAAACAAAAGTAAAGACGTCTGCTCAGAAAGCCACCACCATGACTGAGTTCTGAAGCACTTAAGACCAAGACCACGACTGAGTTCTGAAGCACTTAAGACCAAGACCACGACTGAGTTCTGAAGCACTTAAGACCAAGACCGAGTCCTGAAGCACTTAAGACCAAGACCAAGACCGAGTCCTGAAGCACTTAAGACCAAGACAAAGACTGAGTTCTGAAGCACTTAAGACCAAGACCAAGACCGAGTCCTGAAGCACTTAAGACCAAGACCAAGACCGAGTCCTGAAGCACTTAAGACCAAGACCGATTCCTGAAGCACTTAAGACCAAGACCACGACTGAGTTCTGAAGCACTTAAGACCAAGACCAAGACCGAGTCCTGAAGCACTTAAGACCAAGACTGAGTCCTGAAGCACTTAAGACCAAGACCGAGTCCTGAAGCACTTAAGACCAAGACCAAGACCGAGTCCTGAAGCACTTAAGACCAAGACCGAGTCCTGAAGCACTTAAGACCAAGACCAAGACCGAGTCCTGAAGCACTTAAGACCAAGACCAAGACCGAGTCCTGGAGCACTTAAGACCAAGACCGAGTCCTGGAGCGCTCGAGACCAAGACAAAGACTGAGTTCTGACGCACTTAAGACCAAGACCAAGACCAAGACTGAGTCCTGGAGCGCTCGAGACCAAGACCTTAAAAACGTCCTGGGACCAGTACGACACTAGTGATCACTACAGACTCATTTGACGTGACATTGAGCCTAATCTTTACTTGTCCATTTGGAGTCCATGTAGCTTGAATCGATCGTTCTGTTTTGTTAAATGTTCATTCAGAAAAACACCTGTGCCCTTTAGTATCTCAGCCTGACGCAGCAACTCCACTTTGTGTGTCCTGTTCACAAAGCACAATCTGATGGTTGGGTTTGCGTCTTTGTTTTTCTTCAGAAGTGTATGATAAGCTTCTATGTTTTCGGATGAAACTCTCCTCTCCGTGTCCTCGCCATGTACCTGCGTAACGTTGTATCTGTGGCTACTGCTCTCACAATCATATCCACCATCGGCGTATACTCTTCTAAATCATCACTTCTCCGCTCCAGACCTTTGCTTTGATGATTTCCTTCAGTTCTGCCACTTCTGTAACTAACACTAGTACCTTCTGCTGTTGCTCAGCTACTTTGCTTATCTCCCAGACATGAAGTTTAGGGTTTTTTGGATTCCTGCTCTCTTTTGGCAGTTGATTTTTTATGTCCTTTTAGTTTTGTACACGCACTATGTGTAAAACTTTAGGTTAACGCAGTGGTGCCACACAGCGCTCCAGCAGAGGGCCATATGAAGTACTTTACTTTTGTGTATTTATTGTCAAGTTTCAGTTGGTATATGATGCTGTCTGTGAAGTAGTTCTTCTGAAACATTTCTATCACTGGACTCTTCTGGCGCAGGTCAGACAGATTCTCATATGCACATCTGATTATCTCTTTACTAAGCCAACAGGCTTTTTATGTATAAGAAAAGACACATTTTTACACAAAATTGTTAAAGTCTGTCATGTGAATAGACTTTCCACAAATAGTCATATTAAGTACATTTGTTCAAATCTAACTGAAGCAAACTTAATCCACTGTTCACAGCGCACACACTGCAGTTGTGCACATCTCCACAGGTTCACTCAATAGAAGAGTGTTGTGTGTTTCCGACGGTGAGGATTCATCCAATTGTAGAAATGTTTGTCCTTTAAAGTGACATTGTGTAACTTTCAGGAGCTCATATTGTTCATTTTGAGACAAAACAAAAATAGATTCTTTTAGTCGAGTCTGTTTTTTGGTTAAAAGTGACTTGGTGAGTCTTTAAAGCAGGGCTATTCAATTATATTTTACAGCGGGCCAGATTTTTCAAAGGACTATGGTCTGTGGGCCGAACAATAAACTGCCCCAAGAACTTATGTTTAGTAAATTAAAAATAAGTCTAAATAGCTCTGTCCTAAAACAGGCTTAGCAGAGATCAATCAAAAGTTGAACGTGAGCAAATCAGAACAACAAGATAAAGAACTAGGCTAAACCTAGAGTTAGTGCAACTTTATGTCTCTAGGTCTTTATTTTTTCCACTTCAAGGGTGAACCACAATTTGGAACAGGCCTAGAGTACTGCAGGCGACTGAAAACCAGAACTAACCAAGAATGTGGCCCAGTCTATGGCCCACTTTACTATGATGGGCCAGTCTTTATTGATCAGCATTATGTTGCTGTATCCACCACTGTTCACTGTAAATCAGACATTTTTACTTCTTTACATTGTGGTCCAGTTCACGGCCCATTTTACCATGGTGGGCCACATCATATTGCTTAGTTCGCCGCCGAATTTGAATAGCCCTGCTTTAAAGATAACCTGCCTCAACTCACAAAAAACAATTCTTTTGGCAACTTGAATACAAATTAAACAAGTTTGAAAGTTCAAGGTCAAAAGAGTCTCTGCTGTGACTCAAATCTGAGCCCTGATCTGCACCTTTTCCATCACTGTGTGTGCTCCCTCTCCACAGATCTGACCCGTAACTGTTTGGTGGCTTCACCTGCTGTAAAGGTGCACTGTGTAGCTTTTGCAAACAAACTTGATTTAAGTTTTTGTCATTCAGATGTTTTTGTTGGACTTAAATAATTAAGAATAATAACCTGTTAGTGCTTTGAGCAGGTGTGTAACCCCGGGCTCACACTGCCTCCAGTCCAACTCCGGTGCAGCCACCGGACCAGTCTTGCTACAGTGGGTGACTCACATTAGCTCCGGTGGTCTGCAGTCCTGCTGCAGCCACAGGCTCTGCTGCTGACCTCACCAGACCCCGAACTCACGGAGGTTCACGCTCAACGTGAGAGAATACGTGATCGCTGAGCACTTTTTTTTTCTCTCTCTCTTTCGCTGAGCACATGTGTAAACAAAGAACACATGGCCGAGTTTTGGGCTTGTTTCACGTCTGTTGATTTTCTGTTGGATTTTTCGCCGCACAATGGGTAAGTACGGGAGGTTTATTTACATTCTATGTGTTACATAATCATGTAAATGTCGTATTTTGACGTAGTTTGTATTATTAGTGGTAACGTAATGATTTTATTTTGAAAACTACCGGATTCACTTCACTCGCACTCGCTTGGTTTCCGGTTTCTCATGTCTTGTTTTCACAACTTCATCAAAAGGGCTCCGGTGGCTCCGGCGTCCGGCCAAAATTTGAAACAAACGAAACGGATTCGGAGCGCCGGATTGGCCGTACCGGAGACACCGGACTAGACTGTACGCCGTGTGAGCCACTCTGGACTTTTCAAGTTAAGTAAAGACTCCGGTGGCTGCACCGAAGTTGGACTGGATGCAGTGTGAGCCCGGGGTAAGGCCACATACTGAAGGAGCCTCCTACTGTATACCTCCATAGAAAAGATGTTATTTTAGTTACATTTTTCACATTACAGCAACACACACTTATTACTATTAACGAGGTTCAAAAGTACGGTTTAACATTCTCTTTCTGCTGAGTTGTGGACCAGTGAGTGGAGTGTGCTGGTTCTGACCTGCTCCAGAGCGTGGCAGCGGCTCATCTCCCAGCAGCAGTGGCCTTCTTCAGAGCTGTTTCCCTGAGAGCTGTAGAGCTGAGCCGCCTGAAGGAAGTGCTCTGAGGCCTTCTGTCTCTGCCCCAGTGCATTGTGGGCCAAGGCCAGGTTAAACTGCAAGTCAGGCAGGCGCTGGGACTTAGGACCGGGCTGTGCTTTATTCAGGTAGTCCAGTCCAGACTCAGGGTCTCCAGCCTCCACCAGAGCTGCTCCCAGGTTCAAACAGCAGGCCGACACCACCCGAGACTCCCCCAGCTGTGGACTCAGGCAAAAGTAAGAAACCTAAAGATGACCTTTTCCACTAAAAAGTATTCTCTCCAGTTTGACTAAGTCATAACTGCAGCCAAAAATGACAATGTGGATATTACCCAGGTGTGGAAAGATTTCCAGGGCTACCTCACCTTTAGATGAGACCTTTGTCCACCCACTTAAACAAGCCTACTGCCAACTAATGGGATCTGTTTCTCTGTACTTTCTTTAACCATGTCATCCATGTCCATGTTACTGTGGCTCTCAGGCTGGTTGTATTTTCTTGAAAATTAACAAATAGTTGTGTTGTTATATAAATCCTGCTTATGCACGTTACTGGTCTGGATCTTGATTTATAGTTTAATTGACAGAAGCTGGCACATGTTATTTGATTGCATCAATGCCACCTAGTGGTGTAAAATTATACTCCACTGACTGATGGACAATATGATATCATTTTGTATAAAGGTTTGATAACTAGCTCTGTAATGACCATAGCACCCCAAAGAAAGTATCAAGCCGCCACTGGTCTTGAGCTCTTCTTGTATTTTGGACTCTGACTCTGACGTATAAGAATGTCACGGTGTAATTTGGAATATGCTGTTCTACAATGATCAGGAAAAAAAAAATTTGAACCATGCAAACCAGCTGTAGTTGTCTTGACCTAAGCCTTGGCTGTAGATGTGGAAATGTGTCCCTGAGCACATGGAGCTCACAGGATGTCCCAGAGCAGAGGCTCAAGAAAGTCTATCTGCCACAATGTAGGTTTCAAATACGCTGAAAAACATTCAAGTTGATTTGGCAGTGTGTCCCAATGAGTTTAATAATATGACTAGAGAGAGCGTAGTCATGGTATAGCAACAAATGTCCAGTTCCAGCAGCCATCTTGTGTGGGAAGACTTAACTGAAGTTCTCATACAAACTAATGGTAAGCTGAACTTTGAAGTGATTTTTTTAACTTAAATACTTTGATAATTGAACTTTTATGTATTTGTTCATTTATTTATGCTTCTGTTCAACCAAACCAATGTGAAAAAATTAAGAAAAAAACGACTTTTATTTTTAGCTATTAAAACCTTCTTTTATAGTCACAGCAGTGAGTCAACACAATAGTGATAAATGTTTGTGCTCATATTATGTAATGACACACAAAATAATTAAATTCTGCATCAAATCCAGCCACGTGCAGTGTTTTTAGGCTGAATATTTATATTCTCAATTCAGAGGAAAATTGACCAGACACAGACAGAAAGCAGTCCTCTGTATTATTTGGAATATAAATATATAAGTGTTCATACCCCCCTTTCATCTATGAATTATCTGAACTTGTTTTTACATGTTTTCAATTTAGAAGGGTTCTGCTGCCTTTCCCCTCGCAGATGGCGCCGCAGGCCCGCCACCAGAAATTGCATCAAATCAACTCTGCGTCCTTTGCTTCGTCCTGTAACTGCTCTCATCTTAGCTCACTTATCCATCTATAACTCATTGTTGTGTCCACCTCCTCTGAGCGTGTAAGGGACGTCCTGTACCCTGACTTTTTAATATAAAAATATGCTGGGTGGTGTACTCATACCCAATTTGTGAGGGACCTAATATAGTTAATATAAACGGTATCATCAACCACTGCACTATCTTAATTATGGTGGGACTCTTAGCGGCCTTCCTTATGGAGGAACAACATTGGCGTTTAAGTTATTGCAAATGTACATCGCGTTAGCATGTTCTTATGGTATGACATAAAGGTCAGCTCACCAGCCGCTTCCCCACCGCTTGATACGCGATAAACGCAACTGGGTCTCGGTCTAGGCTCCACTCTCCTTCGAAATGAATCGACTATGATGACACACACCAGTCAACGCTCTACGAATTAGCGCGCCAGTAATTTCATTCCTCCGTCTACATGTAGGCCAAAAAGCAGCCCCTGCGCCTCCTTTTGCCCCCCCGTGCCCACCACACCTGCCCCTGGCACCACTCTCCGATCTCTGTCTGAGAGTTCTGTAACCCTCCCTGAGTCTTGTTCCTGCTCATGAAGCACTGACACCCTGTTCCAGCCCTTTGTCAGGCTGCCTTGCCATTTGGACCCCTGACCTGCATCTTTCTTCTCTCCTACCTCTGCTCTCCTCTCTTGGTTCTCCTCCTCTTGGCTTCAAAAGCATTCAACACTTAGGGCTCATTCTCGCTTTATTTCCGCTGTTAATTTCAAGTTGACAAAAAATGAATGCGTGTGACAGATATCTTGTGTGCCCCGCCTGCGTGTATGGCCACAGTTAGGAAGAGCAATTGCCTATCTCCTGTTTTGCTAGTGGAAATACATACCCTTGGGTGACTATAGACGTATCATGACTTTTTTGACAGTGACAGGGCTCAGTAACCAGATTTCCAATAAATAAGATAAAAACTCAATACAATGAACCAAAAGAACCTTAACTTACTGGAGACAGTCTCAACGTTTAATTGGGAAAAAATCACTTTTACCAGAAAATCCATTTTTATGCTATATACATAGTAAGGCTGTTGGACTAATGGACTAAGAGTTCGGTTGTCCAAGGGAGGAAAGGTAAATTTCAGGTTAGCTATTTATTAGTTTTCTCAATAATGTTTCCTGGTGAAACAAAAAACATCATACTATGTGTTTTTCCACGAACATAGATTATGTCAAAATACGACATAATATAAATTATAGAATTCGTAATTATATTTGTCTACTTATTTAACATAGACTTCATATTTCCTCTAATTGGGTTGAACAATATCATACCCCTGTCAATCCACTCTCAGCAAAAGTAGTGTAAACCTCTTGGAAGAACACAGACTTTTAATCTCTATAAACACTTTTACTAAAAAATTCGTTCGCGTGTCTGCACACAGAGTTTTTTATCATTTGGACTGAAGGGCAGAAAAGGGTTTTATGATGACACACTAGTGCCTCCATCTATTGTGTGTCTCTGTAATTGTATTTATTTTGTTCTTTCCACGGTTGTATTTAAACTAACTAGAAATGTAAATTAGAGATTTACAGCGAAAATCTTCACAGCTTTGAATAACAATCTCAGTCAATCAGATTATTTTCAACCATTTCACAAAACAAATTCAACCTCCCAAACCAAAAAAAATACATGTCATCTACTTATTTAAAAATTGTTCTCTTCTTTGATACTTGAGACTGCGGGCTCACGGTTTTTTGAACGTGCTATAATGAATAAGTTCCCGTACTTCGCTTGCACTACGTGCCTAAAGTTACGGACAGAGGTCTTTATTTCCACTACAATTTACTCCTCATATTGGCATCCCGTCTTACTGAGCGACACAGCGATCGTGTTTCCCACTCGTTGCTCCTGACTGGATATCACAATACGCTTTCCTAATTTGGGTAGGACTTTTTTCACTACTATGAAAATTTTCATCACGTCTTAGGTTGTCTCAATCGGATTGTCTCAGTGTTAGTACAGTCAAATTTGTGACAAAAAGACTGAAGGGATTGGCCAAATCACACTCTTTTTTCTCATCATTCTTCTGGTTTTCTCTGGTGTACCCCAAGGTGCTGTGTGCGTTTTATAATTGCCAACGCTAATTGTATTTTATAATGGTGGTCTCATTTTAAAAAGGGAAAAAAACGTAAGTACCTTGGCCTTCCCCTTCCTTATTTACTTATCTACCTCCTTTTTCCCCATTTGGTCGGTCATCGATATTCAAATGTATACACAATTGATACAAAACAACCGTGACAATATAGTAACACAACTCGAGCTCTCTGAACTAACAACTCACATCTCCCATTTATATAAGATCTTCTTTCCTTCCTAAACCAATAAACTGTATTTCACTAACAGATTCTCATTCACCATCCCTTCCCTTCACCCTTCTCATTGAACCCAACGCACTGGTACTCAGACTTTTTCTAATGTGAGCCATTTGACAGCCAAGACTTGAAAACCTTAGAAGCTAACACGCCCTACGGTCTTGCTGGCTGCTTCGTGTCTTCCGCCGCCTCTTCCATGGAGATAAGAATAATCATACGTCATTACTTTGTCAATCAAACCCTGCTTATAATGGGACGCCTAAGGAAAAAGGAGGCGATATTATGATTGATGCTAGTATAATCTCTCTCTTGGTTTATCAAAAAGTCAAACTGAAGATTCAATATATCCTCAAATTTCAAATATATGTGGGTCCACGATCACAAAATAATTTCCAGCACCTGAAAAAGCTACTGATCGAAAGCTGATCTTTTGGCAGACCGAACTAAGTCGAGGATGTTAGCAACCGTGTTCTGTATGAACGCTTATATTGGGTATCCCTCCCTCAGGTAAGAGAGCTGGGTCGTCCTGGACAGCACACTCTTCATTCCAATCACATCATCAACAACATTCACACAACACTGGCCTACTTCACATCTTCAGAAAACAAATATTACATCTGAAAAACAGTGCACCGGGAATCTGTCCTCTCCGTCCCTCATATTGTCATCTGGCACCGCCCAAAGCTTCAAAGATTCCCTTAGGACAGAATCTTTTTGCAATGCTCCTACGGCTATATCTTTTTCTTCAGCTCAGAACCTAAGTTCATCTTAAGACAGGTTTGACCTCATCCAATACTCAACTCGAAACATTACTATGATCTAGCATCGTTGACTTTAGTATTGAACTTATTTTTTTTTACTTGCAAACTGTACACGTCCTAATTCATCTCTTGAGAGTCATTATATGCCACTTTTTAGTCATCCTACTGGTCTTCTGTTTGTATTATTGCCGTTTTGTGCTTGGATCTCCGTTTGTTACTTGCTACGGGTGTCCTTGAGTGTCAAGAAAGGCGCCTTGAAAATAAAATGTATTATTATTAAGACCAACAAAGAAGCTCGTACCAGATTATCTTTACAATGAAAAAGGAAAAAGCCAGGGGTCAAATACTCCCTCCAGCTCGCAGAGCAGAGACAGCTCATGTCAAACAGTTTACACAAGAGAACTTTTCAGATGCATTCATTTAGATGCAGATGTTTCTATTTGCAGTCATCTTTGCAGTCATCTTTTTTTTTCTTCTTTTCCTTTCTCAGCCTTGGTATGAGAGGACAGATTGGACAAAGCTTGTTCTGCAGTGCCATCTGCTGGTGGTCTGAAAAATGAACTCATCACTGACATCCACTAGGCTTGTCATTATTTTAGAAGTATTATTTCTTTGTCACATTTTTCGCTATACTCTTCATTTTCGCTATGCAAACAACGTTCCTGTGTAGTAAAACCGAACTAAATGAAATTTCCAGTGTTCTCATGGACCCAATTCTAACTATCAGAAGTCAGTAGATATGGCAGCGAGTATCCTCTATGATAGGCGTTTGCCACATGGTCTAGCTACGATATTAACAGACGAGGTAAAAAAGGCCTCTCAACTCTATTATTTTCTGTGTTTTCATAATTACATATGTGTTGCTTCACGATTTGTCTGCTGCAAGATAGCATCACATGTGCGATAAAATCCTGTAACAATGAATCACAATTGTTAACTATCAACATAGATCAAGGGGACTCTGTCTTTAAGTGTTATTTTTCCTTAACATATAAGGACTACTACAACTGAAACTATGCTTTTATATACTAAAATAACAAACGTCCTTAATCCTCTTCTAAGAATGACAACTGATTTTAATTGATAGTTTATTATTTAAGTTACAAAATTGTGGGAGGCTGCTTGATACCCTCTATTGCTTACTCAATCTATACTTATTCTGTGTACACGTAAGCTCACGGATTTAGCGCGATGTGGTACCTCCCGGAGGCCTTTTCCCATCTCATCAGTACGCAAGTAAATGAGAGGGCTCACACCGCGATGCGTTACGGTCGGAGATCCGCACCGTGATGTTTGACTCTACCGTATACGCTTCAGCTCGTGTTCTCTCTCGTCTTTGTGGAAAGAAAAGCTTTTTCCGGACAGCCGGAGCATCGCAGCCCGTTTGGTGAAAGTATTTTTATATCGAACAAGTGCCAAAAGGTGTACGAACACTCAGGAAACTCCAACCAAGCAGCTCCGCTGGGTCTGAAGAGTGTGGGTTAATCCTTGGCTCTCGGTTTTTCGCAAAATGTTTTTTACCGCAACTACCAATCGTGCCCGTTTTCTTCGTTAAACAATATTTCTAAATTAAAAATCTTAGATCAAAAAAAATATCTCGACATATACCGCGACTATGAAACAACCACAAGGTCGCGAGCAAATAAATCGTCCTCCATAGCGTTTACCCACTGTGCGGAGCAATACTAAACCAACGACGCGAGAGGATTACACCAATGATTTATAAGGGGAGGTAGACGTGAAATAAAGCCCTACAAACCTGGGTGAGCTCATTCCTTTAGGTATACAGTTAATTCGCCAAGAACGTGATCAAAAAGGCGCGATACTATTTCTTCGCGCCCGAGAACATACTTTACGCCACACAGTTTTGGAGCTATTTGTATTTCCAATTCCCGTGATATCTTTGCTGTTCGTATTCTTCAGCCTCTTCAAAATGTGCAAGAGCCAAATGTTACTAAATTAATGAGAGGTTAACATAGTCGTAACATACCTAGTGTAAACACTGTCAGGCGCCTAAAGGCAAATTAGATCAGGATCTGGACATGTCTGGGCAGTGGAGTGACAACGCGGACCCAGCTGACAGGGGTGCCAGGGAGCTCATAAGCATCTGGATCCATGGCGATACAGGGTTGTGACGGTCGAGTATGTAGGAGGCAGCTCAGTGGAGACGGAGACACACACACACAGACGTTAGGTTTAGGGTTATAATGCTTGCATGTTGACCCGTCCACACAGTCGCGAGCTGGACAACGCAAACTACCGTTTCATGCTCTTTAGGTCAACTAACGTGTTTGTTGTCGCTCGTGTGGTCGGCAATGTTTAAGTGTAAATATGATGACAGTTTAGTTCAAGGATAACAGAAACCGATTTAACCGTGAACTCATAGTCATATGCGGGGCGTTTAATTGCAGGACATAAAACACAGGGAGAGTGGTCCCCGATGTCCTAGGAAAAGTAGCGGACAAAATAAGGGTCAATACGAACACAGAACCCTACTTCTGCCATCCCCCAGTTGTGAGAAGACAACACAACTACCTGTAAACTTCATCTTCCCCTCACGTTCTTGCTTCATCACTTCTTTACCTGCTGCTCTCAGAGAGAGTCATCATATTCAGCCTGCGACACATATGGAAACAGACCAGAGGTGAGGTCATATACATATGCACCAACTATCCTGTGAAGAGATCAGTAGCACTTAACATGCAATCTCAGAAAGATGTGTGCCGGTCAGTCTTTAGTGTATAAGTTGATTTGTTTATGCACTGACGAGATGCGTACTCTATGTTTTTCCACATATAAGGCTGTTTGTTTCAAATCTTGTTGTGTTTAGCCGTTTTGTCTTAATGTATTCCTATGCGAAGTTCTGCCCTACTCTCCACATGAGCTAACATAATTAAGCTATAGGCAGGATTTGCGCGATTAGATTTCCATTCGGTTTAACCATTAGATGCTATGTGCCTCGTGCCTATTCATCATGACTTTATGTATTTGGTATCTACATCTAAAAAGTACATCTAAGTCTGATTGGCTTATAGTCCATAGCGAACCATAAAGTGATTGGTATAAGTTACTCTAAAATAGACGCATATATACTACTAGATGATTACTAAGTTGCAGTAGAACACACAATTTGACACTAACATTTACAAAAATTCATGTACTTTAACAACATATCGCGATTTATCTCACTACAGTGAAACTTACTTTTGCCACAACTTGTAAGCTCAGAAAACTGATATCCCATGATTTCTCCTGATTTCACTCGCAAAACTTGTGATGTTCGCACACATGCTCCTTCAATAATATTTGATTACACGTTTAAGCACATAGCAGCTGCATATTCATTCTAAATGGGTGTTTGGTCCTGAAGACGTTTTTAATAGAATATAAAAGCAATTAATTTATATGAAGGTAACGAGTTACTCAGATTGTAACTAGTAATACTGTATATTGTCAATTAGTTACACAAAGGGAAATAAATATGAGTAAGGCTAACTAGTCTCAGTAATGAGTTAACTTACTCCCAACACCGCTAACTCCATTTCTCTCATGTGAATGTTTCAAGCTTAGTTAGAGTTTTTTTTTTTTTTTTTTTAAGAACTTGATTGAGTTCAACTGGTTAGTCTTATGTTAGCGCTGGATCCAGTCGCCAACTAACCTAACGTTAACGTTAAATCATTATAACTAACAGCTAACAGTTACTCTTTCTCAAATGCGTGGCTTTGTTTTTAACACGTACGTTAGCAGCAGAAGTTGAACAAACATTGCCATACCTGTGAACCATTTTAAAAGCGTAACAACAGTCTTCTTTGGTCCGTTTAAATGTTGAAGCTTTTCTTTTGTCGTATGAAATGTGATGTTAGCGACTAGCTACTTTCAACTCAGGTTTGGCCGTTTCCATGACAACAAAAGGCCGACGAGCACTGACCACGGACGAGCACGGAGCAGTCCAATAAGAAAATACTGTAAAAAAAAATGCTCGGTTCAAGTTTTAACTCTTTTGGTAAGACATGTATTTTTCCGGCACGGGTTTGAGGTTTTATTCCTAAATTTACAGTTTAGGACTTTAGCAAAAGCAAAACTCCATAGGCCAGAATGCAATGCGGCGCTGTAACGTAACGCTGACGTAGCGTGGCGGGAGCGTTTTCAAACGCAGTGCGGAAGTTGCTCTACGAGACGCGACGAGGACAGCAAAACAACACTCCCACACAAGAAGAAGAAAACAACAACACTCCGCTAGATTTTGATTTACCTCGAAACAGTTTTTATTTTGTTTCATATTTGCCTTTTTTTTTTCTTCGAGAGACAGTCGGATCCCGTGAAAAACACAGAATCTGGAGAAGGAGCACTGTTTGGGGCAGAAAATGTCGGATTCGAATGGCCAGAGCAGAGGCTGTGAGTAAAAGCTAAACAACATGAACACGTCTGCTGACTGTATATTGACCTCAAACGACCGTTTTTATCTTTATTAGGGCTGCAACTAACGATCATTTTATTAATTGATTAGTTAGATTATTCTTTCAATCAATGGAATAGTTGCTTTAAACTGCAATGTCAATATAAAAACGAGTTTTCAATCCGGGACAGAGCTGAATAATTGTCGCGAGTTATTAGTGTAGTTTTTCCTTCAAGCAATATAAAAATATGACCTACAATTGTCTTAACTTAGATGAAGAGTTCACAATTGATTGCACTGAGTAGCATTTATTTTAATTTAAGCATGGTTTTAGTCTATTCAAATAGGTTTGCAAAAGGAAGCAATTATATTGTTTTGCTAAAAATGACAAGCATTTTCTCATTTGAAATAAGCAAACAGTTGTACTACACTTGAGATAATCACATAAATATCATTTTGTTTGTCTAATGTTCACATTTACTTAAATCAAGATTACATACATGTGTGTTTACTAGTAACACTGACTTATTCAAGAGTAAAAGCAGAACATTTACACAATGTCTGTCACTGCTGCCCAGTTGTAATTATAAAACCTATTTTGTCAGTTCTTGCTGGTTTAGGATCCTACAGAGAAAAGGCAATGAATTCAAAAATTGATTAGTTGCAAATAATCGATGCAGCCCCAGATTACATTAAAATGTGACCTGCAAAGAATAATGTTTAGTTGAGATACAATTTCTTGAATTCTTTAAATTAATATTTTGATTTACCTTCTTCTTGTCAAGTAATATTATCTGGCATCGAAGCATCTGTGGTTACCATAGAAATAATAGGCGTTTTCCCACATGAAAGTACCAAGAACTAGTCCCAACATTCCTTCAGTCCCTGTTTAGTCAGAGCTACCCTGTCCCATGTTTGTGTTCACACAGCAACAGTTTCTGAAGTGGTCTAACTAGCTTTAGCATTAGCATCTTTACAGTCTGGAACATTTATGTTGTGTTAGGAAAACAAACTTGTCTTTTTTTGATTCCACATAAAACTATGAAGTACAAAAGTCAAAAACATCACTGAAATGAACAATTTTAACACAATAATTCACTGTAATTCCTAATAATAGCATTATAGGCTACTATTTACAAATTAAATAAATACATTTTAGGAGTTATTGCTTTAAATAATTTTCCTTGAGGATAACAAAAGTTTAACTAAATTCGAAAACGTATAAAACATGTTTCTAAACAAAGTTAACATTGTAAATGTGCTTGTGTCACTACAAGGTTCCTGGTCTGAATGGAAAGTACCAGCCCCAGAGCAGGAGCTAAAAAAGTTCTGGCTCTGTGTGAACGCTCCCAAAATGGGGACAGGAACTAAAAAAGTACTAGGACCTGAAAAAAGTTCCTACAGTGGGAAAAGGCTTAATGATACATCCGCCATGTTTGTTGTCAGTTTAGCAGAAATTCCATAGAAATACATTAGATAAAAAAATTAATAAACAGTGAACAAAACAGCAGTGGAACAGCTGGGTCAGTACTGGTGTATTTATCTGTCACTCCAATGTCCAAAAAGGATTTAATGAACACTATTTTTGGTATTTAGCTTTTTAAAATCTCCATTAGTTTAACATTAGACCAACTGAACATTCAGTCGATGTCACGTTACCCACCCTAATACAGGCAGGTGGAGAACCCATCCAGTGCTCTTCTTAGACCAAATAGTAATATTTGTCTGTAACCTGAAATGCAGTCCCACATTAAAAAAATGCACTAAATTAGAGGAATACAAAGCCTGATTTGTCCATTATGTAGAAGTTCATGTAAGTTTATTTACTTTTCCACTTTAAGCCCTGTTAACTATTCTTCTTTGTCTCTCCAGGCTCACAGAAATATTTTCCTTTAATATTCACCACACAAGAATGACTTGGCCGAATGTTTAATTTGGTTGTGGTGGAGTCTTAATTAAAGAAGACCTATTGTGTTTTTTCCATCTATTTAGTAAGAAACTAGAACATAAACAGATCAATATTTCCCCTTTTGCTCACACAACATCGACCCCAAACGGCTTGGAAATAGAAACAGCTCTACTGACTTCCTGTTCAAAACTGCACAACTGATAAGCCCCGCCTCTCATTTTAGAAGCAACAGAGTTTAAAGAAACTAATTATTATGTTGTGGCTCTGGGACAGTTTTCAACCATATATGCTTCAATTTGAGTTTGATTCTTTTGAATTATACCAAGTAAATACAAACAAGTGGGAGGGGATAGGTGGTAGGTGAGAACGAGGATTTCTGAGCACTTAATCTCCAGCTGAAGAACAATACAAGATTACTCCAACATGCAGGAATCAATTTAAATATAACTTTGAGTAAACTAATGGTGAAGAGAGGCCGTTATAAGAAGGTTGAAAACTTAGAATATGTCCCCTTTAAAGCTGTTAGATTACTATAGTTAATGATTACTGACAAAAAGACCTGGCCTTTTCTATAGTGATGGGTAGATGACGTCAACGTGTGTAACCCATTTCCCAAACTGGGTCGACCCAGTGTAGACCCTGTGTTGGTGCATTCTAGCACCATCAAGTGGTTTGATAAATGCGCTGGCTCAATCAGTGACGTTCTGTTAAGTTACAGCTGGAAGACACCTTTTTATTTACTTTGCACACACATATGAAACGTTTCCCTTTACAGAAGTACACTAACTTGTGATTTTTTGACCTCTACATGCAGAAATACAATAAAAGAGAGAAAAAAAAATCATAATTCACTATCACAAGATTCAATCCCACGACTTTTTGCACAGAGGAACACCCACTCTACAAGTTGAGCTACACACAGGATGACGCAACCTGAACGCTTATGGCTCTGTCAAGCCTCACATTTAAAGATCCTGATCATTTGTGGCCGGACACTGCAGCACAGAGTCTTTCCTCACGCTCACAAACAGCTTTGTGAGTCAAAATCAAACGAGGGCGTCAGAAACACTCGCTCCAGCGTCGACACATGTGACCCACAAGACACAGTAGATGTTGCTCACGAGACATTTCTTAAAGTGACACACATGTTGACACGGCTCGACACACGCGCCACTTCTAGTGCTCCATATGTGTTGACGCGTCGACTCGTTTGGCCCATCACTACTTTCGTACCATTTTTATGCAGATTGTCAGATTTACCTGCCTATTTTTAAAAACATAAACTGCCCCTGACACCCCTACTCCACTGTCTATGTGATGTCAAGGCTTGGTTGGCCCAAAACTTTTTAAACTTAATGAAGAAAAGACTGAGGTGATACTGTTTGGCTCTGGCAGTATGCTCATTCATGTGGGACCACTTCAAAATCATGTGCGTCCCACAGTCATTAACCTTGGCGTCACCAGACAGCCATTTTAATTTTGATAAGCAGATCAGCAGCGTTTTTAAATCTAGTTTTTATCATTTGCGGCTTTTAAGTGAAACCTTTTTTATCTTTTACACTTTTTGAAAAGTTGTGCATGCTTTTATTTCTTCACGTCTTGACTACTGTAACGCGCTTTATTCTGGTATTTCCCAAAATGCACTTTATCGATTACAGTTAGTCCAGAACTCTGCTCCGACTTTTAACAGGAACCAAAAAACATGATCATAATTACACCAATTCTTGCATCTTTGCTCTGGCTTCCTGTTAGTTTTAGATTCGATTTTAAGATTTTATTGTTTGTTTTTAAAGCTTTGCATGGACTGGCTCCAAAATACATCTCGGACCTCATCCAAATCTACACTCCTGCGCGCTCTGAAGTCCGAGGGCCAGCACGCTCTGAGGTCCGAGGGCCAGCACGCGCTCTGAGGTCCGAGGGCCAGCACGCGCTCTGAGGTCCGAGGGCCAGCACGCGCTCTGAGGTCCGAGGGCCAGCACGCGCTAAGGTCCGAGGGCCAGCATGCGCTCTGAGGTCCGAGGGCCAGCGCGCGCCAGAGGGGGACGTGGCATTTATGAAGAGGCTGTACCTGTCCAGCTAATAGTGGTATTCCAGAGCATTTTAGTGAAGTTGGCGTACCTTGACACAACCTTATGAGTTGGCACAGGATTTTGCAACAGCAATGTTGATAAACCCTGATGAGTCAGTCGAGCCAATTCCAGCGGACTAAAGTTTCTTGTAGTTTTCACCAGGATGGCTCACACTGCAGCAGGGTTCTGACCCGCTCATAACCATACAGATCTCCTCTACGTCTGTCGGCTTTTGGACTGTTGCTGAGCATTGCAACACTGACATCTTATACATTTTAAAACATTTATGGCATAAAACACAATGAAAACAGGCTGGTGGGTGATGTTGTTATTGTTGAGTTTACAAACCTTTTAGTATTTTATTGTAGACTAAAAACGTGTATAAAACTGCTAACGGCTAGTGGATTATGTATCTTTTAAGGCTCTAGTGACACAAACGTCTCTTTTACATGTGACTAGTGAGAAAAGCAGACTAATTACATAAATAACACCAAACAAACTTGTAGCTTCACTTCTCTGTGGAGGAGCATCTGGAGCATCGGGTGATGGAGCATTTCCAGTCTAAGAATAAGGTAGTTATATAATCTCACATCGCCAAAGTTGTTAAAAAAGCTTGATAAGACACAAATCAGTCTGTTTAGCTCATGTTTTTTTAAATCGCTTGTTTAAGCTCGTTTATCCATAAAAGTGCAACTTCTGCCATTGTGTTCAATTGGTTTGCTTCATCACCTCTACCGTGTTGTAGCAACAGAGCAGAGCTGCTGATTTCGCATCTACTAATTATATGTCTATGGGTCACCCTGCCAATAGACTAGCAGGGGAAGCACTGCTCAGTGTGTTAGTAAAATGGTTTGGAACAGAGATCAGACTTACCTTTGTTCTAAAGGCACATATTTATAGTTTTATATGTTCAAGAAAGCATTCCTAAATATTTTGGGCAAAAATCAACGACATGGTCAAAGTCTTGATTTTTCTGACTAACTCCAGTTGCAGCCACAGTTTTAGCCTGTTTTCCCTGGACTCATGTTTGTGTTGTCCGTATTGTGTGTGTGTTCCAGTGGAGCGTCTGACTGCAGAGGAGATGGACCAGCGCAGGATCCAGGACGTGGCTTATCAATATCTGTGTCACCTGGAGGAGGCCAAGCGGTCAGTCACAATCAATTATTTTATTTCAAGCTTGTTTGTCAGGATCATTTTTATATTTCATCCTTCAAACGAGCTAAATGAACAAATGTGTTTAATACTGTATGCATTTCTTATTCATTACAACTGACAGTGAATAGGCTTGAAACGGACACCAGAGAAAAGCCCAGAGTCTTGTGTAACTAATGAATCCACCTGCTGTTCTCTGTCTTATTCTGATCAAAGTTATTGATCATTTAATGTTAATTGTTCAGGTCTGGGTCGGTTGTCACAATGTTGTGTCAAAGTGAGATCGATGACAAATGTGTCTTGTCTTTGGTTTGATTTCATTTTGAAGAATGTTTTACATTTTCTGAATCAGGAACGTTAAATTACAAGAAAAAGGCGACTGGAAACTTAAAAATGCATTTTTGTCAAGATTCTAATGATAAAGTAAAACTATATTTTTAATGTGAATTAGTGATTAATAACTTTTGAACAGAATCAGCTCCATGACAAGAATTAGATTTATTTTTACTTGAAACTTTACACTGATTTCCTGCTTTGAATTGGAATATTTAAAATACAGTATTTTTGAGAAAATCTGTCTTTTGTAAAAGTGTGACAACCAACCTCACTCTGGCTGTGCTGCTGTTCTAGATACAATCATATGAGACAACCAACCCGACTGGACTGTTTTACTCTCACCTCATTATAAGCTTTCAACACAATTTTTGGAAAAAATAGAACATTTTTTCTGAACATCTGAAAACATACTTTTAGCTATAATTTTTTGATGTTGTCTTACCACAATCTTGAACAAAAGTTTACAAAAATGTTTTAGAGAGTGAATTTTGGTTCATTTAATGAACATTTTAATCTGACTTTTTTTCAAAAGCACCAAACACAAGTTGAGATACAGTGAATGTGACAACTAACCTTGTACTCCTAGAAGTTTACTGAATATTTACTGGTAGTGCCTTTTTACTCACATTGTACATCAGCTGAGCAGAATAAAATAGCAGGTTGGTGTGTTCTAGATCTTCAGCTTTATGAATAATTCTGACTGCACGCTTCTGTAAGTGTTACCACAAGCTTCGATTACATAGGTTAATAAGGAAAACACAGCATTCATATAAAACCCACTTAGCATTATTGATAATTGATGTTTTTTGATCCTTTCTTTTGTCTGTTATTACATTATCAATGCTAAGACAAATGTTTGGGTTTTCTTTAGAGTTACCAAACATCATTACTTTAGTTATTTTCACGTTTTAAAGATCATTTATATTCAACCACGTCTTTAGCTTGTTTAGTTCAATATTTCCACAGTTTAATACTTGGTCCTAACTTTCATCTGAATAAAAAATATTTAGATCATCTGCAAAAAGTACAAGTTTCAATCACTGTGACACGTTTATGTACATGTGAAATCATTTAGGTCCCAATAGTGAACCCTGCAGTAACCACAAGTCAGAATGATACTTCTATATCTAACACTGGGTGATATGGCCAAACATTGATATCACCATTTTCTTGGAGCCAGATCACAATTTCAATGTTATCACTATTCAGGTCTTTTTTTTTTTGTCTTTGAGGTAAAAACAAGTATCAAGTTTCTACTTTACTGTCAATGGCTTAATCCAGCAGTTAAAGTCTGTTTGTTGCCAAATTTTCAGAGAGAAACAAGTGACCAAGCCTTTGAAAATAAATTAAACAAGCAACCTCAGCCCTTCAATAAAAAGTTATTAATTTGGAGCTGTTTAAGCAGAAAAATGAGCTAAGAATCCATTTTCAGTCATAATTGATCTATATTTTTGTAAATAAAAATTTAAAAGTGACTAAAATGTGCAACCCCAAAAAACCACTACCTTCAAAATGTATAAGAGACTTTGAAAACAGATCGTGGTAAATCTCGATATGACGATTTTGAGAAAAAGCCTAATGTCACAGAGATGAGCTCACGATTCGATACTGCCCAGCCCTACTTACATCTTTACAAACTGATGTCGAACTTTTTATCCACTCCCATGCTAATCCACAAATGCCAGATCGTTGAGTGATCTATCGTATCAAACTTTTTTCAGATCAATAAACAACAATGCTTTTTTAAAAATTATTTCTTTTTGATTTCTTTCTTTGTTTTAGTTATTTTATTTATTGTAATTATAATTTCATGGCTTGATTTTGATTGAAAGATTCATACCTGAATATATTAATATAATAAAAATATTTTATGTCATCCAATAAGTTTGTGAAGAAAAGTAACAAGAAGTAGAGCAGAGTTCTAAACTGATGACTTGAATCATTCTGGACCTCCGCCCCACCTCCCTCTCCGGACTGGCCTGTCCTGGTCTGCTAGAAGAGTCGTTTCCCTCTGCTTATGGACTCTGGCTCCACAAATAAAACCTATAACTTTAGTCTTAGTTACATCTACAGCCTGTCCGTCCATGGGAGTGGATCTCTTCTTCACTGTGGTTCTCCTCCAGGTTTCTCTTTTTCCCTTAGGGTTTTTTAGTTTTTTCCTGCCGAGAAGGAGGGTCTAAGGACAGAAGGAGGGTCTAAGGACAGAAGGGGGTCTAAGGACAGAAGGAGGTCTAAGGACAGAAGGAGAGTCTAAGGACAGAAGGAGAGTCTAAGGACAGAAGGAGGGTCTAAGGAAAGAAGGAGGTCTAAGGACAGAAGGAGGGTCTAAGGACAGAAGGAGGGTCTAAGGACAGAAGGAGGATAAACAGAAGGAGTCTAAGACAGAAGGAGGGTCTAAGGACAGAAGGAGGACTAAGACAGAAGGAGGTCTAAGGAAAGAAGAGGTCTAAGACAGAAGAGAGTCTAAGGACAGAAGGAGGTCTAAGGACAGAAGGAGAGTCTAAGGACAGAAGGAGGGTCTAAGGACAGAAGGAGAGTCTAAGGACAGAAGGAGAGTCTAAGGACAGAAGGAGGGTCTGAGGACAGAAGGAGGTCTAAGGACAGAAGGAGGGTCTAAGGACAGAAGGAGGGTCTGAGGACAGAAGGAAGTCTAAGGACAGAAGGAGAGTCTAAGGACAGAAGGGTCTAAGACGAAGGAGGTCTAAGGACAGAAGAGGGTCTGAGACAAAGGAGGTCTGAGGACAGGGATGCTATGGACAATCATTCTTTTGCTCTACTAATAATCTGATTAGACATTCTTGATTAATCACTGCTTCTGAATGTGTATTGTTTTATTTTTATTTTCTACTATTCATGTTTGCTAAATTAATAATCTTGGGAAGTCCTCAGAGATGACTGTTGTTGTGATTTTGGGCTATACAAAAATACATTGATTTGATTTGAATCATTTAATTCTGAGAAAAATGTTTGTTTTACCCTGTAAACATAAAATCAGGTCAATATAAAGAAGCTTAACTTGGATAAAGCCTTTAAAATGAAAAGGGCACTAAGTGTGTTTGTAAAAGTGTGTGTCTCTTGTGCAGGTGGATGGAGGCGTGTCTGGGGAGGAGCTTCCACCTCCCACAGAGCTGGAGGAGTGTCTGAGGAATGGTGTCCTATTGGCTAAACTGGGCCATCGCTTCAGCCCCGACACTGTGCCTCTAAAGAAGATCTATGACGTGGAGCAGGCCAGTACCAGGTGAGCTTCTGTAACCTCACGTGTAACTCTTCACCGTGTACTAACAGATCTATGATGTGAGCAGGCCAGGTACCAGGTGAGTTCTGTAACCTCACATGTAACTACTCTTCACCGTGTACTAACAGATCTATGACGTGGAGCAGGCCAAGTACCAGGTGAGCTTCTGTAACCTCACATGTAACTACTCTTCACCGTGTACTAACAGATCTATGACGTGGAGCAGGCCAGGTACCAGGTGAGCTTCTGTAACCTCACGTGTAACTCTTCACCGTGTACTAACAGATCTATGACGTGGAGCAGGCCAGGTACCAGGTGAGCTTCTGTAACCTCACGTGTAACTCTTCACCGTGTACTAACAGATCTATGACGTGGAGCAGGCCAGGTACCAGGTGAGCTTCTGTAACTCACGTGTAACTCTTCACCGTGTACTAACAGATCTATGACGTGGAGCAGGCCAGGTACCAGTGAGCTTCTGTAACCTCACGTGTAACTCTTCACCGTGTACTAACAGATCTATGACGTGGAGCCAGGTGAGCTTCTTTAACTGTCTTACCCCCAATATACACCAAAGCTGTAGCAGCAAGTCATACGCCGTCATACGCGCAGGAGTCACTCATAATGGAATCAAGTCTGATCGATCTCTTACAATTTACACCAAAAGTGTGAGACGCGCGTCTAACGTCAATACGTTACTAAAACAACATGTACCGTGCCCAGAAGCTCCGTGAAAGACCGTGAACATTGCAAACTTTCCAACTTCAAACACCAATATTAAATCACGTCTATATGAGACTCTTTTCTCCATGAATATGAGTCAGACTGTTTTAACACATTATTTTACAGCTTAACTTGTAACAAACGTGTTTGTGAAAACGCTGTCAATCGCTTTATATGAGCCGTTTTAGTCCTACCTGGTCTGTTTCCCTCCCCCGGGTCTGCCCTCCTCCGGCTGCTGTCCTCGGTGCTGCGCGTGACTGTCGGTGCCAGTGCACGTGCACGTGGATGAGAGAGCGAACGAGAGCTTGCCCCGATCCTACACTATTAATTGCGGGACGAGGTGAAAAATAGAAGAAAAATGAAGGTTCTAGTACAACGTGAAGTAGGCAAAAAAGACGTGATGTAAAATCTGCAAATGCAGCAGCCACGGCTTGTTAATGTTCTTTGAAAAACATGGCACCTCTGATTCTCGTTTTAAGCTCTTCCTCACCTGATCAGTTCATAATATGTGAGCAGGTTTTGGTTTATTTATGTGTGTAGATTCTCAGGCTCGCGTTGTTGGAGCAGCACTGACGCGTCTAGTGGAGAATGAAGCTTTTGGAAATATGCGCGTATGACGTGCTGCTGCAGCTCCTGGTGTAAATTCCCAGTTACTGCTCTGCACATTTACCAAAGGTACAAATGTGGTTCTTTCCTGCAGAGCTTGTTTTCACTTGTGATTAGTCATTCAGGCATCAAAGGCTGAAAGTACAAAATACTCAGTTACACAAAAACGTTTGTCACGTGTCTGTTTGTTACGTACCAGTAGAGCTGTGTCTCGTTCCAGGCGATGGGGCTGCAGTTCCGACACACAGACAACATAAACCACTGGAGAGCGGCCATGAGCGCTCTGGGTCTGCCCTCGGTACGCTCATGTGATCATACTTCTTGCCTCTGATTGGCTGCTTTTGTGACGATTGTTGTTTTTTGCAGATCTTTTATCCTGAAACCACAGATGTTTACGACAAAAAGAACATGCCCCGTGTGGTCTACTGCCTCCACGCTCTCAGGTGTGTGAACCCAAAGACAAACTGGCAATAACCTCCCAGCAGAGACAACACTTATCACTTAGTATTTGCATGTTAGCCTTTTAATCAAATGGGCTTCATGCTAAACCAGACCAGGGCAAACTGTGGCCCTCAGCCTGGTTTCATCAGCAGTGTTTTTGAGAAGAAGTCTTACTTGCTCCATTTCTTCTTTTAGTTGACTTACAGCCAGGGGGTATGTGTTACCACTTGTGTTCTTAATAAATCTCTAAATAAATAAATCAGGTCATAAATAGATTAGATTAAATAACCTACGTATATTTCAGAAAAATGCTTGCAAAGGTTAGAATTTGTGATCGTGACCGTCTTCAATCTGATATGGCCCCCGGGGGAAAATGATGAGTCACTCCTGCGCTAAACGACTTACTAGTCTTTCAGTCTTTCATTTTATTTGAGTGCTTTTGTTGCGTTCAGACTGGACACTGTTTTTGCATCAGAAATCAGGTATACGTTCACATTTTGATGCCAGGTATTTATAAAGAACCCCTCAACACGTGTCTTTGCTCCTCCAACATGCGTCTGTTCAAGATCTTTAGAACGGCACACCTCGGCTTGCTCATGGTTTGAGTCGAACCCGCGTAGGCAGAGCAGCTTGAGGGGGTGGATTTATAGAATACATAGAATAAACTTTATTGTCTCCTTGAGGGAACTTTGTCTTGGACTCAACAACAATCAACAAAAAGGAAACGACAGTGAAGTTTGAGACTGTTGTATAGAAAAAAGACACTTCTGGAGTCTTATTCCTGACTGTAACAGGATGTATACTGAGAACAGTGAATGTTGGGGGTCTGCCCTGATCTTAGTGCTTTGTTTCACCACAACCCTCTCATGTTTTTTTATGAATTCTTTCTGCAGTGATTCTTAGTCCTTGTGTCCGTTTATCCCCATTGCACATTTGTGTATAAGTGTCCGTTTGTTTTTAACTGTACTGTAAAGCAGTGGTTCTCAAAGTGGGGTCTGGGGATCCTGGGGGTCCCTGGACCATGTGTAGGGGGTCCCCCAATTTTTTTTTGAAACCTGGATAATTTTTTCATTTTAAAAATTTCTTATGACTTACCATCCTAAACATAGAATTTTGGATAGAAAAGATATAGTTTTGAAATGCAACAAGTAAACCAGTAAAAATGACTATATAGGAAATGAACCATTTATTCAAATTTGATATATAACTTGGCTTTAATTATCTGAATTTTAATGTGATACCAGAGCGAAAAGTGATAGGGGGTCCTTGGAAGATTTTTGAGCCGATAAGGGGTCGCTGGTCTGAAAAAGTTTGAGAACTCCTTCTCTAAAGGATCCAAGCCACGCGGTCATGCCAAACATGTAATTGTATTGAAGTATTTAGTAAAGGGACAATGCACATGGTGGCCATACCTGTTTGTCAAAGCCTGATCCCGTCAGATGTCAGAAACTAAGCAAGTTAGGGCCTGGTTAGTACTTAGATGGGAGACCACTGGAACACCAGGAGCCACAGTGGGACGACAGGAGTAGATTGTCGTTGTGTCCTTGGGCAAGACACTTAACCCACACTGCCTCAGTGTCTGTTACACTGGGTGAGTGGATCACTGTAAAGCACTTTGAGTGCCTGGAAAGGTGGAAAAGCACTATATAAATAGAACATTTACCATTTGCATGCCATGTAAATATGCCAGATGTTTTTGAGATCTCCACTATGGGTGTGAAGACCAAATGACTCTTAGACACTTGAGTAACTGTTTGGTTCTTAATCAGTCTTGTGCTTTTCTTTCACCATCTCTTTTGTATGTCAGGGATGTTTGTCAATCAACACTCAGACTCAGGCTGGAGCAGCAACACTTACCAGCAGGGCTGTGCAATTCATCCAATTTCAATTACGATTACGATTATTGCAGCTATCGTTTACAAAAATTCGGGAATCGAGTAATTGTGATTATTGAGCGTAAACTATAAACCTGTTCATAAACTTGTCACATACTGTACTTCATTTTATCTCTTCACTCTCTACATGTGCTCGTTGGGAGAAGCATATTTCACACAAAAGAAAATGCATAATGAGAACTCAATAAGTGTGACAAAGCAGCTTTGTCCTTTGTTTCACATTTCAGTTTAAATCTTTTCTGAAATTAAATTTTCATTTTCCATCTTCAAACAGTACAGCTAGACATAACTATCCCGATTTGTTTAGTTTACTTAGTTTGTTTGCATCGATTAAATGATCACATCACACATAACTTTGCGGCACGGTGGCTGAGCGGTTAGCGCTCTTGCCTTTCTGTGTGGAGTTTGCATGTTTCTCCCCGTGTCTGGGAGGGTTTCCTCCGGGCACTCCGGTTTCCCTCACCAACCAATAACATGCACGTTAGGGTAATATCCTCCAGCTACGGTAGTCCTGACCAAGCCTAAAGAACATCTGGAGATGGGTCCCCGAGCGCTGCACTGTGGCAATCACTGCTCCTGAGGAGATGCTCCAGAGCCATTGAAGGATCCAGGGTCAAATACAGAGGACAAATGTCCCTACGGGGACAATCAAGTATACCTTAAGGCTTTTTCACACCAACACAACTCCCAGTCGTTGTCGGTAGAGAGGAGCGACGCACCGTCTGTTCTAGTCTCTTTGGGGCGCATCGATGTAAAAAAGCCTTCGCACAAACACGATCCAAGCAGCCAACAGTCGGCGAACAAATGCCGAGTGAGCATGCGCGTGACGTAACGCTTGACGAAAAAGACAAAACAGAAGTTGTGCGCGAGTAGTTGTCAAACTCTGTGGCGAACAGATTTTTATCTTACCTCACGGATTAGAGTAAACTTCTATTTCCCGCTACAGTCCAGCCTTCGTACTACAGCTGTACTCCTCCATCTTTGTTTTCCTCGGACCAAGTAGTAGCCATTCTTCTCCGTACTTACGTCTCGTTTGAACCGGGCAAATAACAACAATCCATGCTCAGGTAAATACTATTTTTCCATAAGCGGCATTTTTGGTTTTCCGCACCATTTTCTTGCACACTGATTTGCTAGCCACGGGCCAATCAAACAGCTGCATATGCGGCAACTACCGACCGCTGACGATGCCGACTTTACAAGCAAGTCTTCAAAACCTCGCCTCCACGACGTGCTTCGCGCTCTTCTGACCCCCCGACAGTGCCATTCACACCAAACACACGTGAGCCGCCTGTCGGCAGAAGTTGCCAAACCGGTTCAGACGGGCGACCCTCGGCTTGGTGTGAAAGACCCTTTACTTTACCTTAGTTGGTTTCAGTAAGTTTCAGTTCTCTCATTCACACACTTACCTGTTTCTCCTCCACACGGTCAAAGAGCAGCTTTGACCGTGGATTTGACTCTTTGAGCTCGTAGTTACCATGATAAATTTGTTCACGCTGGAACGTCATTTGTGTAGTTCAGAGATGTGTTTGAGGAACGTGTTGTGACTTCACTAGAGTCCAGATGTGTTTGAGGAGCGTGTTGTGACTTCACTAGAGTCCAGATGTGTTTGAGGAGCGTGTTGTGACTTCACTAGAGTCCAGATGTGTTTGAGGAGCGTGTTGTGACTTCACTAGAGTCCAGATGTGTTTGAGGAGCGTGTTGTGACTTCACTAGAGTCCAGATGTGTTTGAGGAGCGTGTTGTGACTTCACTAGAGTCCAGATGTGTTTGAGGAGCGTGTTGTGACTTCACTAGAGTCCAGATGTGTTTAAGGAGCGTGTTGTGACTTCACTAGAGTCCAGATGTGTTTAAGGAGCGTGTTGTGACTTCACTAGAGTCCAGATGTGTTTGAGGAGCGTGTTGTGACTTCACTAGAGTCCAGATGTGTTTGAGGAGCGTGTTGTGACTTCACTAGAGTCCAGATGTGTTTGAGGAGCGTGTTGTGACTTCAATAGAGTCCAGATGTGTTTGAGGAGCATGTTGTGACTTCACTAGAGTCCAGATGTGTTTGAGGAGCGTGTTGTGACTTCACTAGAGTCCAGATGTGTTTGAGGAGCGTGTTGTGACTTCACTAGAGTCCGGATGTGTTTGGTGTCGGCTCTGGAGTCCGTGTAATCCGTGGCTCTGCTGTCGGCTGTGGAGCGCAGTTGGACGAGCAACGTGTCAAAAGCAGAGCAGGCGAACGCACACAGCACCGTCCCTTTTTATGGCCAGTACAGACAGGATGCGATGAGCGTATATGTCGCTTGAAATCCCATTCATGTGTATGTGTCTGTCAGTGGAGGAGCGCCCTGAGGTGCCGCTGACAGCCACATGCACATGAATGGGATTTAAGCGACATTTACGCTCATCCTGTCTGCACGAGCCTTTAAACGTCACAAAAACGACTCACGCTGTTGTATCTGGCGGTGAATCATGTGTTCAGCGCATTATTACCTGTACAAAAGACACTAAACATCAGAACCAGGCAGGTTATTAACGGAAATTACTGGTAAAATATGAAAATCACTACTTCGCGGGTTTCGCCTATCCCGGGTTATTTTTGGAACCTAACCCCCGCCATAAACGAGGGACTACTGTACACATATTAGAATAAAAAAGTCGCACCGGACAAGAAGTGGCACTTTTTGCGGGAAATGAATTCTATAATTCGACTCCACGAACAGACGCTGGACACTTTTTGGACACGGATATTACACAGAGGCCAAGGAACGCAAACTACAAGATGCAGATCAAAACATGACTAAACTCTGCATAGATTAGCTTTTATATTATCACTAAATCATCTGTAATAAGTATTGTGCCCATTTAGCGTTCAGTAAGTGATGTGACTGAAGCTCTTACCTGAGACAAAGTTCCACACGTCTCTTTCCGCTAAATTCAGCTCATTTTGCCCAAACTCTGCATGTTATTTTTATGCCTTTGTGCATAAAATACAGTGTTTCATTCATTCCTCTGTAATGTTTTTCCCTGCGCTGCGTCTGCTGTTGATCTGTGAGTGTTCACATCCTCTGAATGGCTTTCAACGCTTTATCTCCCGGGCTGCAATAAAACGGCCGCATTTGTAATAAAAGCAAATGATTCAGTCTAAAAACTGTTGAATCCTGTGTTGTATCGTTCTGTTTCCTTTTGGATCCATGGCCCTGACGCTTTGTTTACAACAGCGCTGAAGAAAACACGTGCCACCCGGCTTTGACGTAAATCTTTGACAGAAATGTTGAAATTAAATATTTATTCTGCACATTTTTACAGCATCGGAAAAGTTTGACATATTTTCCTCCTACGAAAACTCTATTAGAACAATTTTTCACTTTCATTATTTTTGAACGGCCTCCAGGGAGCCACTAGGGGCGCTAAAGAGCCGCAGGTTGCCGACCCCTAGGCTATAAAAGAGTCTGAAATCAGTCATTCTGAGGTTCACCTCAGTGTAGCTAAGTACACGCTGGTTATTCATTTTGTTTCATTTCTGTAGCTTTTGAATGTCAGAGAAGCACAGATACTTTTGGTTGTAAATATGTAGGATTTTTGTCACGTTTTTCCACGATGCTTGGCCTAATTAAAATGATTGAACTTTTACTTGTCTGAGTCTGCCTCCCGCTTGACCACACTGGCCAGCTTCCCCAAAATGAGACACATTCAAGTCTGAGTTACACATTACTTCTTTGACTGTGTATTGTATTGATATTAGGGATGAGCAAAATGATCCAGCAAAGCACTGCAAACAAAAGATCACGACTCTGCAGTGGCCTCTGGTGGTGATCACACAACTTGTTCTAACAAAGTATGTGAGTAAATCAAAATAAAGCCATGGAAGCGATGCATTAAGCAAGTTTTCAAAAATATAATGGTTTTTAATTTAATACCTCCCCTGCTTTTGAGACTTGTTCACATTTGTATAAATGAGGAAGAATACCTGCCCTTTTTGTTTGACAGCTCTTAAACCTTCAACAAGAACGACGTACGCACCGAGGCTGACAAGAACAGAAATAAGATGTGTGGAGTATTAAAAATATAACTTTATTTCCCTGAAACGTGTAATTACAAAAACACTGTTAAAGAAGAGCTATTGTGATTTGTCTGTATATTTATGAAGGAACTATGGCATATGCAGATCGACACTTCACATTTTGTTTTTAAAGCACAAAGATTTTGTAAAACAGCCTGGAAATAGAACAGGTCCATGACTTCCTGTTCACAACCGCAGAACCTCTTCTTTATCAAATGAAACTTTAATAAGCCACAGATTATTGTTTTGTTGTTTGATAGTGGCTACAGGACTACTTTAAGCCCAACATGCTTTACCTGGAATGGAGCTGTTGTGGGCGGGGATAGGTGGTAGGTGAAGACAGGGATTTTGTGAGCTCTCAAGCATAAACTGCACAACAACATAAGATTACTCAAACATGCTTGAATCAATCCTAGTACAACTTTGGGTAAGCTAATGATGAGAAAACAGCTGGTACATAATAGGTCCCCTTTAAGTAAATCATTCTTACTTCAAATGTTCTTTTAATATAGTGATATGTGCTAATACTGTCAAACCTTGCTTAGTCCTACTTTTTCTTTAGAAGAAACATTCTGACCAGTGGAACGTGTAAATGTATTTACTCTATCTAGAAGAAAACTACTAAACTAATGCTTGTGTGACCTTGTTTGTGTGATCAGCTTTTACCTGCACAGACTGGGACTAGCTCCTCAGATCCATGACCTGTACGGGAAAGTCAACTTCTCAGGTAACACAGCACACTTTTCACTCTGCACTCTTCACTCTCTAATATCTGACTGTATTTCAGAGGAAGAGCTCAACAATGTGAAGCTGGAGTTGGACAAATACGGCATCCAGATGCCAGCCTTCAATAAAATCGGTGGAATTCTGGCCAATGAGCTGTCAGTGGACCAGGCTGCAGGTTTGCTCGTTTTACACTCACTGTTGTCTGGGGAGTCATTAGTTGGACGATTATGTTTTCAGTTATCAGATGAGTTGTTCGTACAAAAAAGTCCCATAAATACATGCTTTTTTAAGCTAGTAAGGAAAGGTAATGTTTATTACCGATAATGTACAATTACATGAAGCACAAAGGCAGAGATGCTTGTACCAGATTCTAGCTTACAGCTCATTTCCATCTGTAGTCCTGGAGAGGCACATTGGACAAAACACAAAATACCCATTTTCATATCAATAGACAGAAAAATCTGAAAAAGTATCCGAGGCACACTGCGATCTATTAAGTTAAAAGTCCTTTATTGTAACATGGACTGCCAACGCAATTGACCCTCACAGGTTGACCAGGGAAATACACCCACACATATATATAATAAACACATTAAGTCAAAATATATACACTTATAGAACTAGGGAAACAATTTAAAATACTAATCAATATAATAAACAATGGAGAAACAGTATCCAGCGTTGATCAGTATGAAGACAGACTACAGACTGTAACCACACTGTGTAAATAAGACCTCAGTGAGAATAACAGTAGGTATGGACATCATCATTAAAAAACAGAGAAAAACCAAACAACTGGGGCCCCAGTGAAAGAATAATCATAAGCAAGGGTAGACATATTAGAGGAAAGGAGAAAAGTCTATTTCCTCATTCAACCCTGGGAAGGATGTAGCTTTAAGGGTATGAATCCAAAAAGTTTTTCTTTCTAATAGAGTTTTTAAGCCTGTCACCTCCTCTTTTTGTTTTTCAACTACTTCAATCGCTCTCACACTCAGGTAGTTAATATCCGTATGCTCATATTCAGAAAATGTTTAGCAATGGGATAATCCATGTTCATTTTTTTGATCGCATATTTATGTTTAGCGAACCTCTCTTTTAATTTCCGTTTGGTGTAAAAACATCCACAGATGCAATCCAATCTATAAACAACAAATGTACTATTGCAATTTGCAAAAGAGAGACACTGGAAGGATGTGGTGAGACTCGAGTCAGAGAAGGTTGTGGCCCTATTGATATGGGCGCAATGAACACAAGATCCACACATAAAGGTCCCATTCAGTTTGTTAAGAAAGTGGGTAGGTTTCTTGGCCGGCATGTAGTTTTTCACCAATTTGTCTTTGAGAGTGGGGGCACGTCTGAATGTGATCATTGGATATTCGGAAAAGAGTGAGCCCAATGATGTGTCGCAGGACAAGATAGACCAGTTGTTTATAATTGTTCTTTTTATTTTCAAAGCTAGGCTACTGTATTGAATTGAGCTGAAGATTTTGTTTCTCTCCTGTGTAGGGTTACGTTGTTTCTGAGTAAGGAGGTTTTTTCTTTCCAGTTGTCGAGTTAGAGAGAGGGCACTGTTTAAAGTATTTTGTTGTAGTAAAGCGGTTATGCATATCCTGGGCCTTTTCCTCAAAGTCAGTTTCAGAATCACAAATGCGTTTAATCCTTGGAATTGTCCATAGGGTATAGTAGAAACCAGACTTTTCATATCCTTGATTTTTCTATTACTAAATTCAGATCAGTATTTCAGTAATCAATAAGATCTTGAGTTGCAGAAATATGAAATAGATCGAAGGTTAGAAGCTACCAATCAGGAACAAGGTGTGCTATGAATCACAGCGGACTCACACCAGAAGCGATAAGCTGCCACTGGAGCCCTGTCACTGCGCGCTGTCTGCAGTCCTCTAGGCAAGTTTTCAGAGGAGGGGTTATTTGGAGCTCTTGAGTCCTGGACCAATGCCTCATTTGTGTCTGTGAAAAGGTGTTCACTGAGTGGCCGTCGCCTCGGCGATGTCGCTCTGAATTTGCATAAAGTTAACTTAATCTGAGCTTTGCCGCGCTCAGGTTGCCTGGGTCGCTGCGCTCGTCTCGTCACTTCCTCTTGTCTCCTCTCTGAGCCAGCCTGCAGAGGAAATGAGTGAGAGCTGCTCTCTCAAGACAGTCACTTTCACAGACACATGATTAACATTTCTGCACAATGTAGATGGAGCTAAATGAGAACTGTGTGGAAGCAACCATAGACATATAATGAGTAGACACACAATCAGCAGCTCAGTTCTGTTGCTACAACTCGAACAGAGCGATGCCATGTTCCTCCGTAGAGATGACGACGCAAATCAATTGAACACAATAGCAGAAATTGCACTTTTATGGTTAAACGAGCTAAAACAAGAGATTTCAGCAAAACCATGAGCTAAACAGACTGATTAGTGTCTTATGAAGCTTTATTAAACAACATTAGCAATGTGAGATTTTATTTCTCAAACTACTATATTCTTAGACTGTAAATGCTCCATCACTGATGTGACAGAAGCTCCTCCACAGAGAAGTGAAGCTATAACTTTCTTTAGTGTTATTTATGTCATTTGTCTGCTGTTCTCACTAGTAACATGTAAAAGAGACGTTTGTCATTAGAGCCTTAAAGTCTTTCTTGTTGAAGTTTGTTAGCCGTTAGCAGTTTTATACACACATTTTATCTACAATAAAATACTAAAAGGTTTGTAAACTCAACAATAACTTGTAACGAGGCTCTGACCTTTGACCTGTGCTAAATGTGGTCGGTAGGTTTGTATCAGCTGACACTCTCTGGATCTTTCATAACTTGCGTTTTTTTGCGGGCTAATGCTAACGGCTATAGGAAAATAAACAGGAGAACACTCCGGACTAGCTCAGATGCTAAGTGTTCGATAGCATCAGAGTCCGTCTGCGCGTCTTCTAATTATGTCTATGGAAGCAACTACATGTGTCTGCGTCACGGGGCAACAGCAGTTTAAACTAGGAAAGCACACTTTCAACATTTCTTTAGCCGTGAGTTGCTTAATAATTGCTTAACTGATTACGTTAGCGTTCTTGTTCTTTTCATTGGTGTGCTGTAATTGGGCACAGAGCACTACAAGTGAACAGTGACGGGGATCTAAACTGAACAACACCACTGAAGAAAAGCCTCAATCCTAACCTAACCCTGCGCAGTACAACAGAACCGCTCTACTGCACAGCACATTCTCCCTGTGGAAAGAGACGCTGTCCGTCTAGTTGGTTGGGGAAACAAGAGCAGCTGTTTGGATCAGGTCTGAACCGGTCTGACAGACGCAGTACTGAAGCTTGAGACTGACCCATAAACGTTACATTCAGGAGTAAAAACAGCAGGAAAAACACAGAGGGTTGAATTTCATTCACAAGTGTTGAGTTAGCAGCACAACTTTTGTTTTGGTAAAGTGAATAACTCTTGGTTGGCGGACATCAGTGCTTACGAGTGTTACTGCCACAGTTTGTTCAATGAGCCGCGTATCTTTCTGCATTCCAGGTGTGTGCATCTCCCGCCTTAGAAACACTGCTTTAATGTTCTCGTGCATATTCAGTAAAGTAAAGCAATCTTTTTTTCCCCTCTGACAGTCGCCAGAGCTGTTCTGGGACATTAGTTTATTTGTATCAGTGTCACTTAACTGGTCAAAGAGATTACTAGAGATTATTATTAGCTCAAATTGATTTGTATTTTAGAAATTTGAATTATGGAGAGGGAGATTAAATCTGCAAAAATGAGGAAGTTCAGTGCGGGCTTGTCCTTTTTTCTTATAATTACGGCAACAGCCGAGCACCTTTGAGTGATGTGTGTGTCTTTACACTTTTTGTAAACATCACAAAATCCATATTTGAAGCAGTTTTACCACAGTTCTTTAGCAGAAGGAAATGTCTCTTCATAGTGATGGGCAAAGCAAAGCGCCATGAAACTGTGAACCATATGAACAAAATGGGTCGGAACTTCGAACTGCGGTTCGAAACGCATGAATACCGCCATCTGGTGGTGAAATGTTTTCATTAAAAGATTAAAATGAATAAATACTACTGTTGTTGTGTCCCTACATACAAAGATAAATACTGAAGTGGAGTCAAAATAATGAGTTCTACATTATTACTATATTACTGTGGAACAAATAGGCCCTAAACCCTGTATTCTGTTTGAAAACTAAAGTTTGAATAAAACAAAAGTTGAGTTAACATTAGATTTTTATTCAAGAATATAAGTTTTTCTGCCGTTGATGGTTTTAGCACCTACCTACACCTACCTAACAAATAATGCCTATGCTTGATGCTGTGTCAATATTGTGTTTCTAAATTAACAATGTGTATTCCTAAATGTATATTTAATATATCTATATTGTACTTAAATTCCAAACAATCAAGCTAACTGACTAACTTTCTAACTAAAGGGAAAAAAATCAAATTAAATCACTGTCAAATCTCTCAAAATCGCTCTATCTCTCGCCTCACAAACACACAATTCTAAAAGTGGCAAAGTGCCTTTTAAACTTTTGGGCGTGGTTTGAAACAGCTCATGCTGTTTTGTGATTCGTCAGTCGCCCGATCAGCCAAAGTTAGATTCGAGCCGAAAGCCCCTAGTGAAACGTTTCGGTAACAGCAGCGGTTCATGAACCGCAGAGGTCACGTGATCAACGTTTTGAACCAGAGTTCGGAGCAGTGATCCGAAGCGCATGCGCTTTAGTGCTTCGAAGCAGTTCAGGAAGCGCGTTTCAAACTGCCCATCACTACTCTTTCACTCAAATAAGCAAAGTGAAGGAAACGCTGCAGCAGCTGACAGGAGAGGGAGAGGCGTTACCTTTACCTGGTTAATTCATGTTTCTTACATTTTGTGAAATAAATAAATGTCTTCTGTGACAAGCTGGTGTGTGTCTTATGTGGAACAAGTGTGAGTCTGTATCTAATGCTCTCAGTTATTTTAGAACTGTCTTTAAAAAAAATGTTTTTGTTTTTTTAAAATCTGAGATTTTTATTTTTGGCAAAATTGGCAGCCCTGCACTCGGTTAAGTCATTAGTTACTGTAGTTGGTTAACCCTTGTGTTCTTTTAGAAAAACATTCCTCATCTCATGTTAGCCCCCTTTTACTCCACATTTTTGGACAGCTGTAATATTTATGTTTCAAACTTTTTTGCTTAAAAGTGTACGGTTCAGGCAGATCTCATGTATGTTTGATCTCTGTGTTTCAGTGCATGCAGCTGTCATAGCCATAAACGAGGCTGTGGACCGGGGCCAAGTGGAGCTAACAGCCAAGGCTCTGAAGAATCCCAATGCCATGATGGAATACATACATGAAGATCTGGTCAGTGTGTATCAGGAGCTGCTGCAGCAGAGCAGAAGACACAAGGCTCTCAACGCAAAGAACCGGGTAACACTTGTGCCCTATTTTGTCCTCCATCTAATGTCTTTGCGTTAGCGTGAAGAGATTATTTGTGTGTTGTTGTTTTTTTTACCTTTATTTAACCAGGAAGTCCCATTGAGGTTCAGAATCTCTTTTGCAAGGGAGACCTGGCCATCGTAGCAGCCAACACCAACAATAAAAAATATATAACAATTAAGACAATATAACATTATAAAAACAACTCTCAAGAAAAACATACACACTTCTCAATCTCAACACTCTTTACAATTCTTTTGAACTTCTCCAGAGACACCATGGCTTTTAATTTGAGCTCTTTTTGTAACTCATTCCAAGACCACAGTGCAAAGTGCGAGAAGGCACTTTTCCAAGGTCAGTAGAGCACCGAGACTCATCACCGTCAGAGATGAGTCCGATGAGGGTGGTGTTGTCCGCAAACTTGATCAGTTTAACAGAGTCATGGCTGGAGGCGCAGCAGTTGGTGTACAGGGAGAAGAGCAGAGGAGAAAGTACACAGCCCTGCGGAGATCCTGTGTTGATAGTCCGAGTGGTGGAGACATTCTTCCCCAGCCGCACACACTGCCTCCGGTTCGTCAGGAAGTCAGTGATCCACCTGCAGGTTGAGCTGGGAGAGCTTGTCCTGGAGCAGAGCAGGGAGGATGGTGTTGAATGCAGAGCTGAAGTCCACAAACAGGATCCTAGCGTAGGTTCCCGGGGAGTCCAGGTGCTGCAGGATGAAGTGGAGGGCCAGGTTGATGGCGTCGTCTATAGACCTGTTGGCTCTGTAGGCGAACTGCAGAGGGTCCAGGAGGGGGGAGGTGAAGGTATTGAGGTGAGGGAGGACCAGGCGCTCAAATGACTTCATGACTACAGACGTCAGCGCCAAAGGCCTGTAGTCATTGAGTCCAGTGATACGGGGCTTCTTGGGGACAGGGACGATGGTGGACAGCTTGAAGCAGGCTGGAACATGGCAGGACTCCAGGAAGATGTTGAAAATGTCCGTGAAGACCGGAGACAGTTCCTCTGCGCAGTGCTTCGCACGTGTTCCAAACATGTGCGAAGCTCCTCCACAGCCTCGCTGGTCCACTTCCTAGAAGCCCTCACTGCAGGTTTAGAGAGCGATATTGACGACTGTGATTAGCTAATCGCAAAAGCTGCGATTTTCCTCCTTTTCTTACGCATTGGCCTCCTTTTTTTATTTTTGTTGGACACAGCGCACTACAAAAGCAAACACAGAGCAGCGCAACAGCGACAGGCTTTTGAACTACACAACACGATTGAACAAAAGTCTATAAACACTGCTTTTATGACCGTTATTGTGCATAGTCAATAAAATCACTCTAGCGCTAGCATTAGCCGCTTACCTTGAACCAGGCAAAACATCGATAGTTTCCCAGGCAAAGCCAGTCTGTTTTCTTCACAAACATAAAATCCAAGTTAATAAAAGCTACATGATTGATATTAGTCCATAAACACTGCAGTGGCAGGTTTGCTCAGTCCTTGTGAGATAAACGTTGTTATTGGAGTTTTTATTTTTATTTTTTGTCAGTCTGACACACCAGAGCCCTGTACTACGAAGCTAGATTTGGGGTTTAGCGAGGTAAGTTCTGGGTTAAACCTGGTCTGGCGGTCCTACGAAACTGGATCACGTCCTATCGGGGTAGAGCTCTATGGCAACATGAGACAAACTCATAACCTGCTCCGGACCAGGATATGTTCCCGAATAAGTTAAAAAGACGAGGCGCTGGCCAATCAGAGACGAGAATTAAGCCGTATGTGAAGAGGGGGAGAGAGAGAGAGAGAGAGAAGACAGAGGGCAGCGGAGAAATGAGGAAATGTGAAAGTTACGGCGTTTTCTTTTATATCAATGCGATGCTCACAGGCCCGGCACGTAACCTATTAAGAGGAGGATGAGATCTTAACA
This sequence comes from Mugilogobius chulae, assembly GCA_038363315.1. Lineage (NCBI taxonomy): Eukaryota > Metazoa > Chordata > Actinopteri > Gobiiformes > Gobiidae > Mugilogobius > Mugilogobius chulae. Next base: position 8,273,893 of record CM076413.1, on the reverse strand, counting down.
GTGACTGAAGAATCCCGTTTAATCTGTGTGATTAATAAATTATTTCATTGTCAAAAAATAATGAATGACTGCATTTTGTGCACATTTGGCTGTGGATTTTTACACATCACTTTGACTCAGATAAAGGACACAGCTCATTCAGACTAAACGGTCGATCTTATAAATGTTTCATGTTTGCACATTTGTGCTTTAGTCTGTTATATCGATGCATGACATTTAAATGAACTGAGTAGCGTAACTTCTTTGTCTGTGATTGGCTGATTAAGCGCAGACTTCATTTTAAGCTGCAGCGCGTTTCCTTTGCTTAGATTTTAACACTCGTATATTTCGCTTCAAGATTGACGTTTCCTCACGTTTGAAGTCCGCAACTCGGTTGTTCTGATTGGTCAGTTTGCGTTGACTCCGCCTCTGCTCTGTGACACGGCTTCATTGAGAAAATCCAGGGTTAACAGATCCAGTTGTGAACTCGTTTCGTAGGACAGCTTATCGAGAGAGGCTCATGTCTGAGTTAGTCAACCCGGGTTAGAGAAACTTATCCAGGATAAGTTCAGCGACGTTCGTAGTACAGGGCTCAGCTGTGCAGGGGAAGTTGGCGCCATCTGCTGGCGTAGATGTATATTTCTGTCACATGTTACAGGTTAAACAATTAGTCACTTATCGTTACTTTAGTTACTTTTATACAGGCCAACTAAATTATCAAGCACAACATCCAATCATGGTTGCAGCTTCAGAAGTATTATTGCCTAAAATAAACTTAAAATTAGTAGGGCAGTTTATTTTTAATATTTTCCATGGTTAACATTTTACAATTGTTGCAAAATGGTATGCTCAATAAAAAATAAAAATAATTAATGAATATCGAATCGAAATCGCAATATCAAACAGATACAGCAATTCGATTTTTTGTCAATATCGTGCAGCCCTAGAAAAGGTGTCACATCCGAACACCAGGTGTTGTTGATGTAGAAACAGACACCTCCACCTTTTGTCTTTCCTCTGGATAAGGACCGATGTCTGTCCGCGCGGAGGAGCTGGAATCCCTCCAGATGGAGGGCGCAGTCCGGGATCTGCTCGTTGAGCCATGTCTCTGTGAAACACAAGACACAGGAGGAAGAAAAGTCCCAAATGATTTGTCTGTTTACATTTTGAAGTGTTGTACCTTTAATAGTGCTTCTTGTGTGTCTGATTCCCATCTCAGGACCGAGCTGAAGAGAAGGACATCTATGAAGAGTATCTCACTCAGAAAGAAATCCAGCACAACATCAATGTGGTCAATGGTACGTTCTCTTTCATCCTTCTGCTGCTGAGTCCATATTTACTAAAAATACAACAGACTTTTTAAAAGTCAACACTATAAAATAAAAAAATGTGCGGTTGTGTGTGATTCTCGCATGCTTGTTCCAGTGCACTGGGCTGTGGAGCAGGTGGATCAGGCCTTGGACTCTTTTGATGAGCTGACTCTGCTCTCAGCTCTGAGTGT